>JAPXFQ010002161.1:0-302500 GCA_028564705.1 Apricaphanius iberus
AGAAATACATAAGTCAAAATTATGAGATGCTAAGTCATTATAATGAGATACTAAGTCATAATAATGAGATACTAAGTCATAATTATGAGATACCAAGTCATAATTATGAGATGCTAAGTCATAATTATGATATGCTAAGTCATAATTATGAGATGCTAAGTCATAATTATGAGATACTAAGTCATAATTATGAGATGCTAAGTCATAATTATGAGATAGTGTGTATTTGACTAATCTGTCTTCCTACATTTAGGTGTTGTCAAAACAAGGAAGTCGCACACTTTTGGCTGATGTGGACATGGATATGGATAATATCATTGAACAATATTTCAAACGTGGATTTACAAACTTTGAAATTCTACATATTTTAGAAGAAGAACATCATATTAGATTAAGTCGTCGGACCTTGGAAAGAAAGCTACAAAGAAGACAGCTATGGCGGAGAAAAAATAAGACAGATGAAGCAGAAGTGGCATCTTTCATTGAGCAGCAGCTACAAGGATCTGGAAGACAACATGGGTATAGATGGATGCACCAGAAATGTTGGATGGCTGGTATAGTCACAGACAGAGAAACTGTTCGTCTTCTTATGAGACTAATGGATCGGAATGGAGTTGATATGCGTTCAAGAAATCGCTTAAGGCGACGTGTGTATGTCAGTCGAGGACCAATCTATGTATGGCACATCGATGGGTATGACAAACTGAAGCCTTATGGTGTATGCATAAAAGGATGCATAGACGGGTTTTCAAGAAAAATGATATGGCTAGAAGCATACAAAACTAACAGTGACCCTCGCATTATTGGAGGTTATTTTATTGAGGCTGTGAGGGCGTGTAATGGTAGGCCACAAATGGTCAGGTTGGATCATGGTACTGAAAACACCCATGTTACGGCGATTGAAAGGTTTCTGCACAACAGTGATGATGAAAGTGGTTCAAACTCTGTTACTCTTGGACCAAGTACTGGCAATCAAAGGATTGAACGTTGGTGGTGCACCTTGAGAAGTAAAAGCTCCCAGTTTTGGATGGACCATTTTGACCAGCTCAAAGCAGATGGTCATTTTGTAGACAGCTTTATTGACAGATCACTCATCCAGTTTTGTTTTTTAAACAAAATACAGGTGCAAAAATATATTGTCATTTACCAGATATTTGGAAACTCGACTATAAAAAAATGATCCCCCCCCCCAATTACTCTCTTTTTATCACACAGGAGGAGCTGAATGATGTTGTTTGTGCTTGGAATGATCATCGTATCAGATCTTCAAATAATCCCCGAGCTCCTAATGGCCGCCCTGTCTTAATGCATGCCCTTCCCAGCATGGGAACCTATGGGGTTCCTGATTTTTTACAGCTAGTTGATCACGCAAAGCTGGATATTTGTGAAGAGGAATGTTGTTTCAAGAACTATCCTTGTTATGAAGATGTGTTTCATCTATGCACTGAACTCATGACTGAGAACAACCTGAAGATGTCTGATGATGTATATATAATCACTGATCTATATCTTAAACTGCGTCAAATTATTAGTGAAGAGATGGAGGGATAGATTTGTTTTGACAAAAGCTAAAGAGATTCAGGTATTAATATATAACCTGCTTAGACATTATTTGTGACTTTGTGTTGCATTTTTTTACCTCAGAATTTTTTTATTTTAATCAATGAGAAGTAGCAACCATTACATTGTACCCTTAAAATCACTGAAATGTAAAAACAGTCTGTTTCTTATTCCATTGACATACCTTTGGATCAGGTCACTTTTAATTTTCTTTAATGTATAAGGTAATTCCCAGTTTATTTTAGATCACTGCTAGCAGAAATGGGTGGGGAAAAACGGCCACATGTATTGCAAAGGCAGGTATCCCCAAGTGTTCTCAAGAAACTTAACTATCCAAACCTTCGCCTCCCTCATTCTCTAATAATTTGTTTATTGTCAAGTCAGCAAAATACATTTTTTAAAATATATGTATTTGAAGTTGTGTTTTTTTTTGGGATCATTTTCCTTTTTACAGTGGAATAGTAAGAAGTAACAATAGCCCAACTTTATCCAGTAACAGTTTATTGTGGAAAAAATTGACTAAGAAAAAATAGTCAGTCTTCATCATTTGACTGCAAGTAAACATTCGAGGCAAATTAATTTTCTATAATGCCTTATGTGTACAAACATTAACAGATTAGTGTCAACCACATGACAACTAAGGTACCCCTTAGTGGTAACAAAACAAAAATACAACTCAAAAACAGATGAGTTTAAAGCAGTAACCAAAATCAATGCATGCAGTCTTCAGTACTACTTCAAAATAGCAGTCAAGATTAAGTATTACAAAGCAACTATCCTCAGTAAAACCTCACATCTTTTAATCTTTCACATGTTGATGTCAACAACAATAGAAAATACTTTACAATAAAAGGCAAAATTGACATAACTCAATTATTTGAACAAATCTGAAGTGCTATTGTTCTCTTCCTAACCCTTTCCCTTTTCTGGTTCTGCACGTGGGCAAGACACTCCGGCCTACGGTAGCCTGCAGGCAGAACCCAGCTTTCCTTAATTGTGGCTTTGCCCTTCTCTTTTTAAACTTAAATAAACAAAAGCATGCAGCAATAATAATAGTACTATAATATTAAATAAAATAATATAGAATATATAATAAGAGTACCATATCATGGCCTATGTAAAGTATGATTTTGCTATCTCATAAATATGACTTATTATCTCATAATTATGACTTAGCATCTCATAATTATGACTTAGCATCTCATAATTATGACTTGGTATCTCATAATTTTGACTTATGTATTACTTTTATTTTCTTCAGAGTGGCGGGAATGGGCTTCCATAGTCAGGGTCTGGGTTTACCACTAAAATAACTTATACGTCTGGTCTAAACCAGGTTTTAATGTAGACGTTGAATAAAACTCTAAATCAAGGCTAAATCTAAACTTTACTCTATATTGATCAATGACAATTCAAATGATTCAAATCCAATTTTTGGACAACAGCTGTGCAACTTAGTTTTTTTTTTTAATCACTGTTCATTCTTTAATGTATTTAATTAAATAATCTAAATTTGGTCTAAAGAGAGACGTTGATACGACGTATAAATTTAAACATCGAAATCAAGTCTAAATATAATCTACATTGTGCATTGATCAATGACTGTTAAAAACGTTTTAATCCAGTACTTGGCCGTCATTTACACAACTTTCAGTTATTATTTTATTTAATATTTAATAATAAATGTATTAAATTGTGTCGTCTAGATTCGGGCTAAAATGTAGACCGATTATAGACGGTATAATTTCGGTTTGAATTTAGATGGCAAGTCTAATAGACGTCTATTGCTCAGTGGGAATGTAAACCCGAGGATACATTCATACCTTTCGCAATATTTGCGATTGAAAGATGGTTTGTGGTAAGAACTGGCTTTCTTTATGTTATAGCCTTGATAATAATATAAACATATGTAATATGGGGCACTGTATTGAATGTAAAGTGAAACGTTCTATAAATGGAAATAAACAATTCTCTAGCGATCTGATTTTTTCCATTTCTTTCTTTAGCCCACTTGGACATGGAGCTAAAGTTAACTATGATAGTTTGGGGCATATTTTTACTTGAAAAAATGTGATAAAACTGATCAAGCTTTGGCTTTACAATGACACTGTGGTAGGCTAGCCTACTATCTATAAATCACTTTGTTTGGTTTGAAAGTGACAAGATAAAAGCATAAATGATTCACATCGACACATACATACCTTAAAATTGAGATTGTCACTTGGCAAATAGTGTATATACCCTCCTGTTTGCCTATAAAAATGCCTCAAAATGTCTTTAAATCTTTATTGATGATTTAATTGGAGTCATTAAAAATTGCATTTTACTTGCCAAAAAAATATTGAATCATCCAGTTTTTGTAATGGTGGCTAAAATTGAAAAAAAAAAAAGGGTTTTATGTATTATCTGTTGATGTTACTGTACTCATACTGTCTGCTGTATCATCATAAATACCTCCAGAAATGGCCAAAAATTGACTAATTTACTTGCCAAATATTGATTTCAGCATTCTGGTTACCTGTAAAGAGATAAATACATCTAAAGATTACTTTATTTATTAACTCTAGATGTTATTAGTCTCATCATAGCATACTGGGTCTCTTCCACCATCATAAATAGCACCAACAGGGCAGAAACTGAGAATTGAACTTGCCAAAATGTGATTACAGTGTTCTGGTTACCAATAAAGGGTTAAATGTTACTCAAAAGGGCTTTATTTATTCCCTCTTGATGTTGTTAGCCTCATCACAGGATACTGGGTGTCTTCCACCCCCTTAAACACCCCAATAATGGTAAAAAGATGACAATTTCACTTGCCAGTAATTGATTACAGTGTTATAGTTAGCAAAGAAGGGGTACATATTCCTCAAAATTACTTTACTTATGATCACTTGATGTTATAAGTCTCATCACAGGATACATGGTATTTTCCATCTTCTTAAACACCCCCAAAATGGCCAAAAAAAGTCAATTTTACCTGACATACATTGATTACAGCTCCCTGGTTACATGTGAAAGGGTTATATTGAACTAAAAATGACTGCATTTATTTTTGCTCTATGTTATTAGTCACATCACAGGATACTGGGTGTCTTCTGGTATTATAAACGCCCCAAAATGGGGGAAAAATTACAATTTCACTTGCCAAAAAATGATTACAGTGTCTTGGTTACCTGGAAAGGGTTAAATTTACCTAAAATAAGTTTATTTGTTCGGTCTTGATGTTCTTAGTCACATCACAGGATCCTGGGTCTCTTCCACGATTATAAACACCCCAAAAAAGAGACAAAAAGGGACACTTTCACTTGCCAAAAAAAATTATTACAGTGTCCTGCTTACCTGTAAAGGGTTAAATTTATCTAAAAATAAGTTTATTTTTTCTGTCTTGATGTTATTAGCCTAATCACAGGAATATATATATTTTTTTTTTTACGTGTCCTGTCTAGCAGTTTGCCACTCAGAATTGGTGTCTGAGTACCAAGTACAAGCCCAACAGATTTACTTTCCCAAGCAGAGTATTACAGCTTCGCTTCGCTGTAATACTCCACTTGATGTATATGTATGAAAAAATCTTTATTAATGATTATTGAGGGTTCAATTTCCTGAAGTCATGGACACGAAACCGAGACAAGAAGGAAGAAAGGAAGAAGGTGAAGAAAAGAAAAAGGACCAGCAGAGGCGCGAACCGACGACACAAGACAGGGAGGCAAACAAAGAACACAAGAAAACATTCCAGTCCTCCGCCTCTGCCGGATGTCAGAGAAGCGGTAAACAAAACAAACAAAAACAACAAACTGAACAGAACCACACCAATAGTTCAGATCCAGTAATAAAAACTAAGAATTACACATTCACTACACACAAGCATGGATTAATGAACACAATACTAATGTTTCTGGTAAGCTCCTGTGAACAACTAACTAATGATGATAACCTCAGCTCAAGATATGTCCGTCCTCACCAATGTCCCCACACCTGTGTGTGTGTGCGAGCATGCAGGTCGGAATAAGGTTTCCCCATGCAAGTGATTGATAGCTGGTGTAAGGAACCGTCAATCTGTCCTACAGGAATCGACACAGACATGAAGGAGGCAGGAGACGCATGCGTCCAGAGTCCCACAGAGCGCAGGAGCCGCAGGCTGACCAGCGCAGGGCCGATCACCCACCAAGAGAGGAACAGGTGGAAGCCCCAGGGGAACACCAAGCAGCCGCAATGCTGGGTCTCTTCCACGATTATAAACGCCCCAAAAAGAGACAAAAACTGACACTTTCACTTGCCAAAAATTGATTACAGTGTCCTGGTTACCTGTAAAGGGTTAAATTTACCTAAAAATAAGTTTATTTGTTCGGTCTTGATGTTATTAGCCTCATCACATAATACTGGGTCTCTTCCACGATTATAAACACCCCAAAAAGAGACAAAAAATTACAATTTCACTTTTTTGAGCCTATATACATATGTCTTGCTATATTTTATTTTTGTATGAAAAAATTTTATTCTGTTAGTCTTACTTTCATGAAGGCAACAAGTTTCCCTTTCTCGCTGCTTATTGGCCAATAGCCTTAATTGGTATTTTTGTTATCTGTACGTAGTTTCGCAGTGCCAAATCTTCGACGTGCTTTGCAAGATGGATAAAACTTTGCATTGTCAAATTTTGGCTTGCAAAAAAGAAGGGATATTTCCACCTGGCCTTTCTCCTTTTCAGAAGTCAAACTTTCGGCGAAAAGCCAAGAGTTTTGAGGTCCAAGGTGAGTTTATTGGTTTCATAGCCCGTTTTTCTGCTCATTACACTACCGTGAAGTATGTTATGTTTTTTAAAAAATGTCACCAAGTTGTAGAATGTATAACTTGGCTGTATGTGTGAAAAAAATACTTTGCACTATTATTTTTATGAACTAAAACATGTTCATTTGTTATTTTTATTGTTTTAATGATGTCAATAGTAGCGCAGCTTATTCACTTGTAGTTTAGACCCTACAACCCTACAAGTAACTGTAATTTTATTAACCACCATTTATTGTTAAGCATGATTTGAATCTATTTAGCATGACTTGTCAGTGTGACAGGAATTATGCTACATTTCTTCATTGTTAATATCAGGTCCCCTCATTTTAGGAAGATCACCTACATCTCTTGTGCTGGCAATATGATTTGATATCCTACGGGGTAGTGTTACAAGATGAACTGTGAATTTGTTTATGTAAAGAAAAAATAGAACTTTACATTTTCATTTTTTGAAAAAGATGGACAACAGTGAATGAGACAATGCGTGGTTTGGTGGAAACTCTTGTAAACATATAGGCCTTATGTACATGCTCCATACTTTTAATGTTTTAAAAGGTCAGTCATGAATACTTTCTCGACAAAAACAACAATGAAGTGAAAAGTTTCAAAACAAGAAAAACTCATGTTCCTTCATTTCGATCCATATTTTTACTGTTTTTGGAACTGACATTGAATTGGAGAACATATACTTACCTATTTAATTTTATTAATCCAAAGTATTCCTGTTTTGCTGTTTAGAAAAAAAATTGTGTATGGACCAATAACTTCAGGTGTATTTGTGCGATGCATATTGAATGCTTTTTATTAAATAGCATGTAATGTGTCTGCCCAGGATCTTTCAAAGCATGATGAATTGACACATGTTTTATAAATGTTATGTGCAATTTATTTATTATAAATGTTATAAATGAGTATAAAGTTTCATATTTTTTATTATAATTTTTTTTCGCCTATCACAGATGGAGAATTGTTCTACATTCGTCATGCTGGCAAACCAAACTCTTCAAAAGCAAAAGTATTGGTTGGCCAACAGTAAGCCAACAACATTTTCCTGGACTGTCATGCTACCAGCAGGGGGGGGGGGGCACATTGTGGGCAAAAAAAGACCAGGGAGGCAATCTCTGAAAGGTTTTATTGGCCTGGAATGTCTGAAGACATAACATTGTGGGTCAGTGTTCAGTAACTTTCTTGATGTCTTTTCAGAGCTATGTAAGGTTGAGATAAACCTTCAAATATCAATCAACTTTAATCACAATGAGTTTTAATTCATTTCAAAGTACTATGTAACTTAATGTTATCTTTAAAACTTCATCTCAGGTGAGTCAGTGTGTGGAATGCCAGGCCAGCAAAGCTGTAATCAAACAAGAGGTGGAGTACACACCAATAAAAGTAAGATATATCTCTATCTCTCACACTCTCTGTCTTTCTGTCTAAAGAACAAAACACACACACACACACACATATATATATATATATATATATATATATATATATATATATGTGTGTGTGTGTGTGTGTGTGTGTGTGTGTGTGCGTGTGTGTGTGTGTGTGTGTGTGTGTATACCTTACAACATAGCCGAAATTGTAACATCACTATTTCTTTTTGTAAAGGTTACAAAGGGTTTTTGGTTACAGTTGTCACTGTATTTTAGATCGCACTCGAATATGATTTTGGTTTTACCATTTAGATCCCTGAGTAAACTTGTGCAGAACAAACCAGAAGAGTGGGACAAGCATTTGGACGCAGTTTTATTTGGCCTGAGAACCAAGCGTCAGGTGACAATGAAACTGCCACCCTATTTTATGATGTTTGGCAGAGAGGCTAGATATCCATCCAAAATCCCTGATAGATACAGGGTGAGGTTTCATCACAAATGTATGGCATTAACTTGTGGAGGACTCGAGACATCGATCATCTTGCTCCCTTTATGGAGCAGAAACCCAGGGTGCCCTGGAAGTGTAATGAGGATCCATTAATCAGTCCAACTACTTCTGAGACTACAATTGGATCCTCTGCCCCTGTGACAACCGCTTCAACTTCTGCTCCACCCACCGCTACACCCACTGCCCCTGAGTCCACAGGGACCTTTCAACACCTCTGGACATGAGATGTCACTCTTAGGTTTGACAAACCCATCAGTTGATCCTTCCATTATTCCAAGTAAGTAGATCAAGTTAAAACAAAACAGTTATTGTCACACAGATTTTGGTCTGTGGAATGTTGTACCCTCAATGTGTTATTTACATTTCAAAACTTTACCCCCAAATGTATTTTTTCTCTATAAGTATTTAAAAAGATATGACTGACTTCATGTATCTGAAGAAAAATATTAATTTTTGTGAGTGTTATAACTTAAAGCAAAAAAACATAAAGTAAGCATGAGGGTGCTGTCATGTTAGACACACAACGTAGTTAAACGCAAAAAGGTATAGTTTTGATATTTTAAATGTCAACACTACTTTTAATGATTGGTTGATACTCTGTTAGACACTAAAACATGAAAAACACAAACAATTACTTTAAACACCTTAATTTATCGTTAATTGATTTGTGAAATATATAGACAAGTTTAAATGTTAAAACATTTTATCTTTTTTCTTCTTTAGATGTTAACGATGCATGGATGGGAAAAAAAATGTACGTGCTGTTGTCCAAAGTTGAACCATATAAATTTTCTTCAGTGATATACATAACACTGGTCCACAAACGGGCTATTTTTGGGAGAACTTCAGTCTTACTGCTTTTATTATTAAAATGTATGTGCTTTTTAATAACAGGTTATCAATGCATACCTGACACTGCTTGTCAAACAATTCAATACAAAAAGTAGTGACTCATATAAGATGATAAAAATCTGGCAACAGAACAAGCCAAAGATCAAGGTGTGAGAGTTTTTATTTTTTATCAGTGAAAGTTGTTGTTTCTTTAAAAGAAATGTCAAAAATCATATTTTTTTCTAATGTTGCCACAGATGGACCCAGGGCTCTACACGTATCTCGTTGGAGTAGTGAATAAACACCATCATTGGGTGCTTGTGGTAAAATTTTATTGCTTAATATATAAAATGTTAGTTAAAGTCTCCCTAAATGTCATATGTAGCACTACGTATGATCTTAATTTCACTTTATATGTTTGGGTCCCACAAAAAATGCAGGTCATGATACCAGGAGAAAGGAGGAGTCTTTTCTTGGACCCTTTGGGTGAGAACAAGATGGACATCAGTTACTGCAGTAACATTTCCAGGTAACAATGTTTTTATCAGCATTAATTTAAATTGGAAGACCAAATGCAGTAGGGTGTGTGGACATAATTAAGCTTCCTAAATGCATCTCAGATCATTCATGAGACTCACAGGATTAAACGTTTCTCGACGGGCATGTGACACAGTTGCTCATCCAATTCAGCAAGATGCCACTTCATGTGGTGTCTATGTTTTAAAGGTATTTCCTCTTTTGTCATACCAAAAACAATAACATTATCCTTAATAAGATCTTACAGCATTACTACCACAGTGGTTGCCTGAACTTTTTTATGAAAGAGAATGAAAAAAGAAATGGTTTAAATTTTGAACCTTAAAAAAATAAGCTGTAGATCACACAATGGATGAGTGTAACATGAAAAAAAATGCTTTTTGTACTTACAGTGTCAATTCAATATTGTAAATCATATAAGTAAAACAAAATAATACCATTAAAAAGCAAACATTTTAAAATAAATTGAATGTATATGTTTTCCAGTTCTTATCTACATATGAAATTCATTATTATACTTTTGCTTTAATAGTTTGCAGAGCGCATTCTCAGTCGCTCTCCTGTGGTATTTGACAACTCCGCAAAAACAGTCAATGCTATTAGAGAGCAGATTGCTGTGTGCCTCTTGGAAAACACAAGTATCTTGGTGAAATATCATGCACACGTAAAACCCCTTAAATTGATGGTCCTGAAACTACATATATTTTCTGAATTTAAAAAACAATTGAATATATACAAAAATATTAAATGATAGTTTTCCTTTAATTTTTCTTCTATATTGTTACATTGATGACTTGACAGGACTTTGTCATCTTTGCGGATTGACATACACACTCACTGGGGACTTATCTTATTTTTTTAATCATAAATACACTTTTAAGGATATTACAATACACTGTATTAACATAGAACCTAATTGACTTAAAGATAAACTAATGTGATTTTTTCCCCCCAAAGAATCTTACTAATTTTGCAAACTGAATTATTTGTACATACTTTATTATTAACTTTTTTGTCTTCTTGTCTCAAACAGTTTGGATGTGATCTGTGCCCAAGATGGTACCACCAAAACTGCCTGAAGCCACCAAAAGGAAAGAAAAATAAATATGCCTGTGAAGCTTGTTTGTAAAGACACTGTATAGGGTTTGTGTAGCGACTTCTTTTCGCTGTCGATAGTGTGACAAGTGTTCCAATACACCATTTTCTTGAGTGTTTTTGGTTGATTTACTTACAAACTATACGTATACTTGATTAACAGACTTTTCTGGTTTTCTAATTGGTTGGATAATTGATAGTTCTAGAATATGACGATGGTCAACAGAAAAGTTAACGAGTTAACTGCTCATTGCACAATGTAGTGACAGAGTAAAATAAGAACCCCCCCATGCAATCCTCTGCAGTCATAGATTGATTTAAAACACCTGTACCACCATAATAAACTAAACATTTACTCTGGCTCTTACATTTAGTATAGTATCAACACCTATTTATGTGGTTAATTGTAAATAGTTTCTTAAAATGTTTCTATATTTTTAAAGAAAAGTCCTTCTGGCTGTAATATTTCTAACAGGAAACAGGTATGCGGAAGGAATATTTTCATGTTTATTTGAAATAATAGTTTAATGTTAAGTAAGAATCTGTTTTGGAACTTAATAGCAGAAATATATGTTATTAGATATTGATTTTGATCGATTCCAAGTATAAATTCAATGGCTCTTTTAATTTTGTTTCTTGGTTAACGATATTTTGGTCCTACTACAGTGGTAAAAAAACACCACAGTATGTTTACATAAATAACTTTTTTTGTTTGTTTTGGTCACTTTTTACAACTGAAATTGTTCCATTTTGGACAATTCTTTTCATCATCATCAGCTGATGACTTATGAATCAGTTATGAATCATGATTAATTCATAATTTATGCTATTGGCTCAAGAGCAGTGAGCAAGGAAAAGCTTGTTGCCTCAATAAAAGTATGACTGGCAGAGTTAAAAGTGTTTCTAAAAAGAAAGGATATTAAAAAAATTATGTATGTAATCTCAAAAAGAGGCGTTAAGATCAAATAAAAATTTTGATTAGTTTGAAAAATATTGTGCTCTGATGGGTATAACAACATGAACGGATACTAACAGAGATAAGTGTTTTAAAGCTAAATTTAACCCCTTTACAGATATACTGGATGATGCAATTAATTTTTGGCAAGATAATTATTCATTTTAACCTATGTTTGGGGCGTTTGTAATCGTGGAAGACACCCAGTATCCTGTGATGAAGCTAATAACATCAAGAGAGAACAAAGAAACTTATTTTTAGGTAAATTTAACCCCTTTACAGGTAACCAGGACACTGTAATCATTTTTTGGCAACTGAAAGTGTAATTTTTCGTCCCTTTTTGGTGTGTTTAAGATAGTGGAAGAGACCCAGTATCCTGTAATGAGGCTAATAACATCAAGACAGAACAAATAAACTCATTTTTACGTAAATTTAACCCTTTACAGCTAACCAGGACACTGTAATCATTTTTTGGCAAGTCAAATTGTCAGTTTTTCCCCATTTCGGGGCGTTTATACTCCTGTAAGACACCCAGTATCCTTTAATGAGGCTAATAATCTCAAGAGAGAACAAATAAACTTATTTTTAGGTAAATTTAACCCTTTACAGGTAACTAGGACACTGTAATAATTTTTTGGCAACTGAAAGTGTCATTTTTTGTCCCTTTTTGGGGTGTTTTAGATAGTGGAAGAGACCCAGTATCCTATGATGAGGCTAATAATATCAAGGCATAACAAATAAATGTATTTTTAGGTAAATTTAACCCTTTACAGGTAACCAGGACACTGTAATCATTTTTTGGCAAGCGAAATTGTCACTTTTGGTCTCTTTTTGGGGTGTTTAAGATAGTGGAAGAGACCCAGTATCATGTGATGTGACTAATAACATCAAGACAGAACAAATAAACTCATTTTTAGGTCAATTCAACCCTTTACAGGTAACCAGGACACTGTAATCATTTTTGGCAAGTGAAATTGTTTGTTTTTGTGTGCCATTTTTGGGGTGTTTAAGATGGCGGAAGACACGCCATCCTGTGATGTGACTAACAACATAAAGCGAAAATAAATACACTCATTTTTAGTTCAATTTAACCCTTTCACATGTAACCAGGAAGCTGTAATCAATGTATGTCAGGTAAAATTGACTTTTTTTGGCCATTTTGGGGGTGTTTAAGAAGATGGAAAATACCTTGTATCCTGTGATGAGACTTATAACATCAAGTGATCATAAGTAAAGTAACTTTGAAAATATTTACCCCTTCTTTGCTAACTTTAACACTGTAATCGATTTCTGGCAAGTGAAATTGTCATCTTTTGCCATTTTGGGGGTGTTTAAGGGGATGGAAGAGACCCAGTATCCTGTGATGAGGCTAATAACATCAAGACAGAAAAAAATAAACTCGTTTTTAGATAGATTTAACCCGTTACAGGTAACCAGGACACTCTAATCAATTTTTGGCAGGTAAAATTGACTTTTCAGGCCATTTTGGTAGTGTTTAAGAAGACGGAAAATACCTTGTATCCTGTGAAGAGATTTATAACATCAAGTGATCATAAGTAAAGTAATTAAAAAAAATATTTACCCCCTCTTTACTAAATTTAACACTGTAATCAATTTCTGACAAGCGAAATTGTCTTTCTTTCCCAATTTTGGGGCATTTAATCCTGGAAGAGACCCAGTATCCTGTGATCTGGCTAATAACATCAAGACATAACAAATAAACTTATTTTTAGGTAAATTCAACCCTTTACAGGTAACCAGGACACTGTAATCATTTTTGGCAAGGAAATTGGTTTTTTGTGCCATTTTGGGGTGTTTAAGATGGGGAAACACCATCCTGTGATGTGATAAAACATAAAGAAAATAAATACATCATTTTTAGTTCAATTTAACCCTTTCACATGTAACCAGGAAGCTGTAATCAATGTATGTCAGGTAAAATTGACTTTTTTTGGCCATTTTGGGGGTGTTTAAGAAGATGGAAAATACCTTGTATCCTGTGATGAGACTTATAACATCAAGTGATCATAAGTAAAGTATTTGAAAATATTACCCCTTCTTTGCTAACTATAACACTGTAATCAATTTCTGGCAAGTGAAATTGTCATCTTTTGCCATTTTGGGGTGTTTAAGGGGGTGGAAGATGATGGTAATAACATCAAGCAAACAAATAAACTATTTTAGTAAATTACCCTTTCAGGTAACCGAACTGTAATCACAAAACACCAAAAAGACCCAGTATCCTGTGATGAGGCTAATAACATCAAGACAGAACAAATAAACTCATTTTTAGGTAAATTTAACCCTTTACAGGTAACCAGGACACTGTAATCATTTTTTGGCAAGCAAAATTGTCATTTTCCCCCCTTTTTGGGTGTTTAAGATGCTGGAAAGACCCAGTATCCTGTGATGCGACTAATAACATCAAGACAGAACAAATAAACGTATTTTTAAGTAAATTTAACCCTTTGCAGGTAACCGGGACACTGTAATCATTTTTTGGCAAGTGAAATTGTCTGTTTTTCCCCATTTTGGGGCGTTTATAATCCTGGAAGAGACCCAGTATCCTGTGATGTGGCTAATAATATCAAGACATAACAAATAAACTTATTTTTAGGTAAATTCAACCCTTTACAGGTAACCAGGACACTGTAATCATTTTTTGGCAAGCGAAATTGGGGTTTTTTTGTGCCATTGTTGGGGTGTTTAAGATGGTGGAATACACCTAGTATCCTGTGATGTGAATAATAACATAAATTGAAAATAAATACAGTCATTTTTAGTTCAATTTAACCCTTTCACATGTAACCAGGAAGCTGTAATCAATGTATGTCAGGTAAAATTGACTTTTTTTGGCCATTTTGGGGGTGTTTAAGAAGATGGAAAATACCTTGTATCCTGTGATGAGACTTATAACATCAAGTGATCATAAGTAAAGTCATTTTGAGGAATATGTACCCCTTCTTTGCTAACTATAACACTGTAATCAATTTCTGGCAAGTGAAATTGTCATCTTTTTGCCATTTTGTGGGTGTTTAAGGGGGTGGAAGAAACCCAGTGTCCCATGATGAGGTTAATAACATCAAGGCATAACAAATAAACTTATTTTTAGGTAAATTTCACCCTTTACAGGTAACCACGAAACTGTAATCATTTTTTTGGCAAGTGAAATTGTCACTTTTTGTCTCTTTTTGGGGGTTTTAAGATAGTGGAATAGCCCCAGTATCCTGTGATGAGGCTAATTACATCAAGACAGAACAAATAAACTCATTTTTAGGTAAATTTAATCCTTGGTAGGTAACCAGAACACTGTAATCATTTTTTGGCAAGCAAAATTGTCATTTTTGTTCCTTTTTAGGGTGTTTAAGATGGTGGAAGACACCCAGTATCCTGTGATGTGACTAATAACATCAAGACAGAAGAAATAAACGTATTTTTAGGTAAATTTAACCCTTTACAGGTAACCAGGACACTGTAATCATTTTTTGGCAAGTGAAATTGTCTGTTTTTCCCCATTTTGGGGCGTTTATAATCCTGGAAGACACCCACTATCCTAAGATGAGGCTAATAATATCAAGACATAACAAATAAACTTATTTTTAGGTAATTTTAACCTTTTACAGGTAACCAGGACACTGTAATCATTTTTTGGCAAGTGAAATTGTCAGTTTTTGTCTCTGTTTGGGGTGTGGAATAGACCCATTATCCTGTGATGAGGCTAATAACATCAAGACAGAACATATTAACTCATTTTTAGGTCAATTTAACCCTTTACAGGTACTGTAATCATTTTTTAGCAAGTGAAATTGTTTGTTTTTTTGCCATTTTTGGGGTCGTTTAAGATGGCGGAAGACACCCAGTATCCCGTGATGTGACTAATAATATAAAGCAAAAACACATTTTTTTTTAGTTCAATATAACCCTTTCACATGTAACCAGGGAGCTGTAATTAATGTTTAGCAGGTAAAATTGACTTTTTTGGCCATTTTGGGGGTGTTTAAGAAGATGGAAAAACCTTGTATCCTGTGATGAGACTTATAACATCAAGTGATCATGAGTAAAGTAATTTTGAGAAATATTTACCCCTTCTTTGCTAACTTTAACACTGTAATCAATTTCTGGCAAATGAAATTGTCATCTTTTTGCCATTTTGGGGGTGTTTAAGGGGGTTGAAGACACCCAGTATCCTGTGATTAGGCTAACAACATCAAGAGAGAATAAATAAAGCCCTTTTAAGTAACATTTAACCCTTCATTGGTAACCAGAACACTGTAATCACATTTTGGCAAGTTAAATTCTCGGTTTTTGCCCTGTTGGTGCTATTTATGATGGAGGAAGAGACCCAGTATGCTATGATGAGACTAATAACATCTAGAGTTAATAAATAAATTAATTTTTAGGTGTATTTATCTCTTTACAGGTAACAAGGATGCTGAAATCAATATTTGGCAAGTAAATTAGTCAATTTTTGGCCATTTCTGGAGGTATTTATGATGATACAGCAGACAGTATGAGTACAATAACATCAACAGATAATACATAAAACCCTTATTTGTTCAATTGTAGCCACCATTACAAAAACTGGATGATTCAATAATTTTTTGGCAAGTAAAATGCATGCCAAGTGATGTCTACAATTACATCATCAATAAAGATTTAAAGACATTTTGAGGCATTTATATATATATTATATATATATATATATATATAATACATATATGTGTATAATATATATATATATATATTATATATAGTCACTATTTGGCAAGTGACAATCTCAATTTTAAGGTATGTACAGTATGTGCTGAAGTTAACCATTTATGCTTTTATCTTGTTACTTTCAAACCAAACAAATTTATAGATAGTAGGCTAGCCTACCCCAGTGTCATTGTAAAGCCAAAGTTTGATCAGTTTGATCACATTTTTTCAAGTAAAAATATGCCCCAAACTATCATAGTTAACTTTAGCTCCATGTCCAAGTTGGGTAAAGAAAGAAACGGAAAATATCAAATCGCTGGATAATTGTTTATTTCCATTTATACAACGTTTCACTTTACATTCAATACAGTGCCCCATATTACATATGTTTATATTATTATCAAGGCTATAACATAGAAAAATCCAGTTCTTAAAACAAATCATCTTTCAATCGCAAATATTGCGAAAGGGATTAATATATCCTCAGGTTTACATTGTGACTGTTTAAGACTACGTCCACACTAAGCCGATAAGGTTATACGGGGAGTTAGACGCCTAATGTTATCCACTCAACACGAGCATTTACGCCCCGTTTAAGGTCCGTTTAAGTTCCCATGATTGCGCAATCCCTTACAGACCTGTGCAAATACTGAGCATGCGCGAAAAGACGAACGGAAAACGCGTATAACTTACGTGACGCAGGCGCCTACATAATATATACAAGAAGCTCTACAGCACAGTACATATCTGCTTGTCCCGTTAACTGAAGAGAACAATAGCTGCTCAGAAGAAGAGAGAGTTTTTGGTGCGGACGGACGACGAGATCGATTTATTACTCTTCGCTGTTGTCTTTTTAGTGTCGTATTGTTATTGACGCAGCATTCATTGACGCCACTTCCTTTCATTATCCGGGGAAGCTGTCCACACTGGCTCACTTAGCCGTTGAATTAAGATTTACACGGCTCTCTTACCCGGCTAATAGTTATCCGGCCACAGACCTTAAACGACGCCGGGTTAGTGTGGACGATAGGGGGGTGTAGACTAAATAATTATACGTTTAAGGCATTAGCCGGCTTAGTGTGGACGTGGCCTAAGACAAACACCAACACTTCAAACAACTTCCGAACTAGAAAACAGCAAATCTCCGCGATAAACATCTGTTTAAGTACCTGATGATAATATTTCTGCTTTCTCAATATCCATATTGCTTGATATGCAAAGTTTTAAGCCGCAATGGCTGTGAATTTCATCTAGAAATGCAGTTATCCAAACCGTGCGTGTTCCCGCCGCGGCTAATCACTTTTTGGCAGACGATCACTTTATGGCACAACACCGGCCCTTCCCAACTTAATTATGAAAACTACACTGAAATTCAAAAAATGAATGACAAGAAACAAAGTGGCCATTAAATTTTCAAACAACAAGAGTTTTTCCCCCCATATAAATAAGAATTACTTGCAAAGGAAGGTTAGACTGTAATTTAGAGACTGCAATGTATACAACAGGGGTTTCATACATAGACTGTATATATAAATGGACAAACCCTCGTTGACGTCACCCATACTTTTCTGAAGAGCAAAATGAAGCCAAATGGACGGTTCCCACCGCCGCCATCTTGTCGCCTTGTTATTCTCAGAAACTCCAAAAATGGGCAAAGAGATGGAGCTTAGAGTGCCGCTGTGAGACTGGGGTCGGAGAGTTAACGCTCCGAGCCGACATAGCTAGAAGCTAGGCGGGAGCTAATTGAAACTAACGTAGGCTGCAGCGGGTTTCAGCCAGAAGACTGTGGTTAAGAGACTTTTGCCCCGGTTTTCAATAACGATCACTTTAGACCCAGAAACATCTCGAGTAGAGAAATATATCGATATAATAAGATCCAAATGAGTCGGGTCAATACGGCCTAAAATGGTGTTCATTTATGGAATGAAATTTCAGTCATTAAAAAGCTCGTGAGAATTCCAGTAACCGCATCGCTCGTACATGCACGCAACCACTCGTGGGCATTCACGCACGCCACAACACGTGCGCGTAGAATTCCTCCACACCAGTATTCAACAACCCGCGCATGTGGATTTCTCCATTCCTGAAGCATACATTCGCTTTTGAGGTAAAACCAGGAGAGGCTGCGCCCACAAGGGGAAATTCTGCGCCTGCGAGTAAAAATACTTTTGACTGTTTGGAGGAGGAAACTAAGCTCAGCACTGATCCTCATGTGATTGGTCACCTCAAATTAGTCACCCACAGGATGACTCAGCTACCGGCAGCTAGCTAGTTAGCCTCAAACTAGTGGATGAAGAAGAAAGAAGGAATTGAAGTCGAGCTCAAACGTTAGACAAAAGGTAAGCGCAACAACAGCCAGAAAGCGAATAATTGGAATGAGTACTTTTCAACACTGTAAGCTTTTAAAAATGCTGGCAGACATGAAACCGATTTATAATGCTAAGTATAAATGAGTAGTTCTTTGAAACAATTTTGCTAGCATGCTGCTAAAGTTAACCTTCCCTCTTACTGGCGGTTGATAACATTAGAAAGGGCTTTCTCAGAACATCACGCCGTCTGGTCGGGGTCCTGGGCTGGTGGACTGATCTTGCCGGTGTGGGGGCCTTGGCGGTCTGCTTGTCCCCATCCTGGTGGGCAAAGGGGTCTGTCTCCTGGGTGCAGGGGCAGGGTTCTCTATTGGGGCGTCTGTCCCTGGGCCTGGGAGTATGGAGTATAGTGTACGTATGGGGGGTATGAATGAGTGTATAGCGTCCTTTTTTCGTATGTCCTGTATTTGTAAGAATGTGTACGCATGAGAGGGAGGGTACGTATGAGTGTCTCTGTCTGTCTATGTCTACCTGTCAGGTTGGGTGTTTGGCTGCTCTCTGGCCTGATGCATCTTCTTCCCTCCCCGTCACTCCCCGTCGGTGATGGTTGCTCCTGCCCGCTGGTTGATGATGGCTCTCGATGCCTGGGGCCGGGGGTCCCGGTTGCGGCCCGGCTCGGTCCTGGTGCATGTCGGGCGGGTCCTGGGTGGTCCGGTGTGTCGGGCGGCCGCTGTTTCGGGCCGACGTCCTCCTTGGATTGACTGGGGCACCTCTTCTGGGGGTGCCGAGGTTGTAGAACAGGTTGGTGCCGTCCGGTGGATCGGTGGGGACCGTGCCTGGCGCCCAGTCCTCCTGCCGGTTCCAGGACTTCTGCTGGCTGGTCTGTTCGCCTGGTGGGGCTGTCCGGCATTGGCTGGGCCCCTGATCTTGGCGCCCTACGTGGGGCGGGATCTGGACCCGGGAGCTGGAAGATCTGGATGTCCAGGTGCCGGCTGGGCGCGGCCTGGGGAGGGCGTACATCCGCTGTGGCTCTTGCTGTGGCTCCCTGGCGTGTGGGTGTGTGGAGGCGGGCCGGGTTGTTGGCGGTGGGTATTGGTCCGGGGTGGCGGCGGCGTGTGTTGTCCGTCGGTTGGCTGCGGATCCTCCTTGCCTGCGGCGGCGGCGGGGGGCCCTTGTCGGCTGGTCCCTGGTTGGGGCCCCGCTGGGGGGCGGGGTGCCCCTGGTCCCCGTGGCCTCCGGTTCCTGATCCGGGCCCGCCCTGGCGTAGCCGGTTACCGGCGGAGCCCGTGGGCTCGTCACTGCGATCTCTCGGGCCCCAGCATTGCGGCTGGTGGGTGTTCCCCTGGGGCTTCCATCTGTTCCCCTCTTGGCGGGTGATCGACCTTGCGCTGATCCGCCTGTGGCCTCTGTACTCTATGGGACCCTGGATGCATACATCTCTTGCCTCCTCCATGTCTGTGCCGATTCCTGTAGGACGGATTGACGGTTCCTTACACCAGCTATCAATCACTTGCATGGGGAAACCTTATTCCGACCTGCATGCTCGCACACACATGGGTGTGGGGACATTGGTGAGGACGGACATATCTTAAGCTGAGGTTATCATCATTAGTTAGTTGTTCACAGGAGCTTACCAGAAACATTTGTATTATGTTCATTAATCAATGCTTGTGTGTAGTGAATGTGTAATTCTTAGTTTATTCTACTAGATCCGAACTATTGGTTTGGTTCTGTACAGTTTGTCGTTTTTGTTTTGTATTACTGTTTCTCTGCCGTCCGGCAGAGGTGGAGGACTGGGATGTTTTCTTGTGTTCTTTGTTTGCCTCCCTGTCTTGTGTCGTCGGTTCGCACCTCTGCTGGTCCGGTTTCTTTTCTTCACCTTCTTCCTTTCTTCCTTCTTGTCTCAGTTTAATGTCCATGACGTCAGGAAATTGAACCCACAGTAATCACTAATAAAGATTTTTCATACATATACATCAAGTGGCGTACTACAGCGAAGCTGTAATACTCTGCTTGGGAAAGTAAAACTGTTGGGCTTGTACTTGGTACTCAGACACCAATTCTGAGTAGCATACTGCTAGACAGGACACGTTAAAAGGAAAAAAAAAAAAAAAAAAAAAAAAAAAAAGAAAGGGCTTTCTCTCTTTGAGGACTGATGATAGTTTCATGGGAATCTATGAAAAAGCTGTGAACCTTGTTGCAGACTTGGACCTCCAGCCAATACAACCACCTCATGTCCGAATGCCATCCAGACGATATGGTGGTCCAGCCAAGCATCATACTCCTGCGACACCAGAGGAGTATTTCCGGGTCCAGTTTTTCAGCACCGTTGACACGGTTATCACCCAGCTACATGATCGCCTTGACCAGCCAAGCCTGGAATATCTGGACAAGCTGGAGGAGCTGCTGCTTACCGGAAAGACCAATGACATGGTGAGCCAGTACCCAGAACTGGACTTGCACAAACTGCAAATTCAGTTGGCAATGTTTAAAGCAAATCATGCCTACACTTCCTGCAAAGAAGCAGCCCAAATTCTTAGAGGGATGCAACCAGAGGTCAGAGGGCTCTTCTCACAAGTTGAAACTCTGGTGACACTGCTAATTGTGGTCCCAGTGTCATCCTGTGAGGCTGAAAGGAGTTTCAGCGCTCTGCGAGGGTTGAAGACCTGGCGGAGGTTGACGATGACACAGCTGAGGCTTAACAGCACTGCAGTCTGCCATGTCCACAGGGATAGACTGAAGA
Source organism: Apricaphanius iberus (assembly GCA_028564705.1). NCBI lineage: Eukaryota > Metazoa > Chordata > Actinopteri > Cyprinodontiformes > Aphaniidae > Apricaphanius > Apricaphanius iberus. Next base: position 21,395 of record JAPXFQ010002161.1, read on the forward strand.
GGCTAGACAAAAGAGAAATAGCCACAGCTTTTATTGGTATATCTGAGAGACAGGCGTACATCTTTGGCCACTATTAACTATCAACCTGACTGAGAAAATGCATAGAAAACATTCAATCCACTTGTTTACGGTCTCAAACACACTCACACACACAAATTGGTTAATAAATGTACAGTTCTGACATCAAGTATAATATGCATTTAATTTTGGTTCACCAATTGGCTTTTTAACTACATTTAATTGTTCCACAGATTTCAGTTTTTTCAGAATCTCAACTTGTGTGCATTTAAACCTAATGGTACTTCGGACAGCCATGTATTCCATTGAAACAGCCGTGAGAATTTGTTTATCCTCCGATCGATGTTTGGGATAGGTCCACTGATAAAAATTTGTATTCCCTCTTTGTCCAGACAATCAAGTCTCTCGAAAAGTTTATTAAAGTTTTCTTTCAAGATTTCAGACTGTTAATTTCTTATGTCCACTGCACCAACATGTATTACCATTTGTTTAATCCCAGGGTAAGCACCAGGATATCTCTATCCTTGACACTTTGCACAGTTTTTCTCTCCATCTTTGTTTTGACTTCTTGTTCTCTATTTCTCTCTGATTCTCTTTGCTCATTATTCTCAGCTTCTGAGAGAGGTAAATATCTTTTTGTTAACTTTATTCCATGTCCAATTTTACCAGCATGTTGTTTTTGTCTAGCACCAAGTTTTCTGTTAAGTTTTGGGAAAATTATGGTATCATCTAGCTTTAGGTTCGATTCAATTCACTTTTATTTATATAGCGCCAGTTCACAACAAATGTCATCTTAAGGCACTTTACAACAAAGGTCATCTCAATACAATTATACAAACATTGCAAGTATCAGTTTTTCTAGTCTTCTTACCGGATTCCATTGGGAGTGTGTCATGAAGTCCTTTTTCTGTCTCCAAGGCACAAATTTTGTCCAGGAGTAAGCGTATTTCTTGTTGATATATCCGACAGTTTTCACAAGGCGATGTTTGTGTTACTCCCTCAGCCATATTGATAAGACTGTTGCTGCTGGCTCGTCAGATGAGTTGTAAAAAAGGCATAAAAGTCATTAAAAAGCCTTGGTTTACTTAAAAGAAGAGAATAAAATTATATCCAAGACGTGTCAAAAAAAGAATGATTAAAAATGATTAGAAATTGATTAAAAATTGACTAAAGAGGGAAGCAGCAAGAGCAAGCTGAAAACACATCTGCACTCTTGAGAAGCAGGAAGCAAAAAAAACATACCATCTGTTACCCAGTAGTGAATGCTTGTGCTGTTACAATAACATTCCCTATACACCACCTGACCTCCGTTGATGACTTAGAAAATTGTCACTGAAGCAATCCTGAATGGCTACGAGTTCGGCAGACATTAGTGCCTACATGGCAAATTCAGTGGCTTCTGTTTTCAAAGATATTGTTTTTTTGTCCAGTTACAGGATATTACAAGTTCAACTCTACTTGTACAGTAGTTCATTTTAAGCCTATGTCATGTGTATTACAAAATTACTGAGTTAATGACAGTAAATTTCACTATAAAATAATTTGAGAACATCCTATAGTTCTTTCTATATTGACACGTTTAATAAATCCAGATGCAAATCCAGATGCAATGCATATCCAAAATAGGTCACCTACGTGATTCTTATATGTCTGATGAGGAACCCAATCAACTGTAATTAGTGATGCGGAAATTTTGTGGCAGGAGGAGGCATGGTTGCTGAAATGAGGCGTGGTTGCTGAAATTACGTAATTTGGCCGCGTGGAGCCGTGCGGACCTCGTGGATGCGGCAAGCATAAACCAAGCTTAAGCCGGATAATGCCTTAAACGTATAAGTATTTAGTCTACACCCCCCTATCGTCCACACTAAAGCGGCTTTGTTTGTGTTCTGTGGCAGGATAAGTATTAGCCGGGTAAGAGAGCCGTCTAACTGTTATCTCAACGGCTAAATGAGCACGTCTGGACGCAACTTATCCGGTCCCTGGCTAAATTAGAGCAGCGACGTCAATCAAATGCTGCGTCGTAAGTTAATGACAACAACAACGCGACACCAGATAATGACAACAGCAAAGATGGAGATGAGTCTCGCTATGCTACTGTTTCTTTTGCAATTTCAGACGTTTGCAAAGTTAACCCTAACCTACTTGCGGATGAGAAGGCGACACAGCAGGCGATCCAGGAGGCGCAGACACTGACGTAGATTATACGCGTCAATCTGTGTTCTTTTTGTTTTTCCCCGCGCATGCCCAGTACATGCATAGGTCGGTATTGGATTGCGCAATCATGGGACCTTAAACGGGGCGTAAATGCTCGTGTTGAGTGGATAACATTAGGCGTGTAACTCCCGTATAACCTTTTCCGGCTTAGTGGGGACGTAGCATAAGACAGTCTGATTGTTAAGATCAGACAAATTTCTTTTCCCCCTCGGCAGCACATCCCTCCCCCCCAGCCACGCCATTCTAACCAATAGCACAACTATCCGCTCCTTCCCTGATTCAAATCCGCTGAGCGCTGGATGATCTGCTGCGCTAATTGGCTGGGATAGCAATCTATCAAAGACCCCTGCCGCTGCCTGATTCGTATCCAATACAGGGAAAGGGGGGCGAAGCTCCCACAGCCGGCATAAAAAACGATGGATTATGTCGTGATTCATATTTTTTGGGGCTACTTTATATAACAGTCTCGTATTGAATATGTTTATATAATCTTTAGTTAGTATTCAGAAAGTAAAAGTCTGTTTTAATTAGCTTGCATGATGGAAAAGAGATGCTTTGTCAAGTATTGTTTATGGGGGTAAGCTTTTAAGTCGTAAAACTCTAGGCTAAAGTTTATTGCATGTTAGGATGCGGAGATAAGAAACAGAGTAGGGAGTAGACAGTGTTGAATTAAATAATTATCATAAGTAATTCAATGCATGTTCAAGCAGAGACAAAATGGAGCCAATTTCCAGTTTAACATTTATTTTGAACAGATTAACAAATTGCAGTTTACAGAGAAAGTTGCCCTAGTTTCTCTGTGGTCCAGGGTCCAGACTTAAAGAAATCTGAACATTGAATGATCTTCATATTTAACTTTTATAGACATCGGAGTTTTCCCAAAATGTAGGCGTCTTCTTCTCCCTCGAAATCTGCTCCAATCATATTATTCTAAACATTGTCTTATTCTTGATTTGCTGTCAGAGAATTAGGCATTCCTGAGCCTCAGAGAAAGACACTCCCAAATGTCAAATAGTAATTACCAGTCCTCTCTTGCTTTTTATTACCGAGGTCTTCCTGAGTTAGGCTGTATCACTCAGTACTTTTATGGCCGTGTCTTCCCTGGTCTGTTTCTTATCTATAGACATCCTGTTTTTGCAGCATGCAGTAATAAAACACTTTGTCTCAGAGGTCCACACAAGTCAAACGTACTCCCAACATTATCCAAGGCTCTGATGTTCCTCAAAAGGTGCCCAATTAAAATGCTGGTAAAAACAGACTTTTACCTCTGAAGGTTTACTAAAGATATTTAACACATATGATCAAATTTTGCATACTACAATTCCCTCTTTTCAATCCATTTTTGAAAATGGATTGATTTACTCCTTCAGGGTTAGTGTTTAGAACTTAAGATCAAAACCTGTAAAGCTTTTTGAGAATGCAAAAAATCAAATCCAAGAAATTTCATCAGTTTAAAAACATGAAGTATTCCAGACTAAAATTCAAAACACAAACTATTAAAGTACCTTTTTTAACCTTAACTCCCATTAAAAATGTAAATCTGTTAATTATAAATTCACCCTCTTTTGGCATTAACCAAAAAATTTATTTTTAGCAATTCCCAACAATTACTAATTTCAAAACCCAAAATGTAATAGTAGGTATAAGAATGTCTTAATTGTGAAGAGATAATTAAATCTGACTTGATACATGTTAATACTGTGGAAGTAGCTTAGAAAATCCACGAACATAGACATTATTACTATGTTATATTCTGAAATAAATCAAACTTAAAAGTGTTAAGAAACCTGTGAAATAGAAGGTATTAAAGAACCCTTTAAAATGTAATCCTTGAGTCTATTTAGTCTTTTCTTCTAGTAGACCCTGTTGCTTAATGCAAACCTTAATACAACCTTAACAACAACTGGAAATTAAGAACTCCTGAAAGTTAACTGATTAAAAATTCTTTAAGAAACCCTCTTAGGCAGTGTTACCACTCTTCACCTGCGAATAAAATGGTTAATCAAATAGTTAAACAACCTGTAAAATGCAAAAAAAAATTATTAATAAATGTTCAGTCTTTATTTGTATTCTGATCCTCTTTCTTCACTCATTTTATCCCCCTCAATGGCTCCTGGCAGCTGGAGAGCGATATACAGAGCTGATCAGTGTGGAGGGCTCCTATTTTTTAGTGTTCCATTTTTTACTCCCAAATTTGCAGATAACCACTCTCTGAAATGCCAATTACTTCATTAATTGAGCATTTCCCCCAATATACACAAATGCACAGACAGGCCCCGCTTCCTATAGCTTAGCCCACCGTTGTGGGCTGGTCAAAACCTGCTGTGCAGCTGATTGGTGAGTTGTGATCTTCTTCTGTAGATCCCTCTTTGAGATGGCAATTTCAAATTGCCCATCTCATTCATTGGCACATAGATCACACTGGATGAGTAATATCACCACCCAAACAACCTTCTGGGTGAGCTAGGCCCCGCCGCCTGTGGCCCCAGCTTCCGATTCAGCTTGGTCAAACCCTACTCGACCCTCCTTAGGCAGAATCCTGCCGATCCTCGACCAGGTTCGTCGTTGGCGTGGAGCTGCACTTTGTGTGTGTTCCCAGCTGTCATCTGGAACTTTGCTGAACCACTGGACTCCTCACGCCTTCGACCTGGAGCTGTACCTTGGACCCCTTCAGCAGCTGTAGTCAGCTGTGACCAGAGGAGACTGTGTGCTCCTCACGTGCTGCTGAATCCTGGAGATAATCCTGGGGGCATAAGCTTGTAAACATCTAAAAAAGACAGTTTTTTTTTGATCCGGTCTTGTGATCACTCCTTTTCAATCTAATTCAACTGCATTGTGCCAAGAAATTATTTCACCCACCTAATTAAAAATAATCCCTGGGGAAAGAGCAAATCCACATTATTTTGACACACCGTTGTTTTTCCTAAAAACTAAACCAAAAAACACCTCCCTCATTAATGGATTTAAAAACAAGAGCAGGCTCAAGAATTTACTTTTTGTGTACAGTTCAACTGATTACTATCCATTTGCTTTTCAATCCATTTTGATTCTTAAATTTACTTATTTTATTTATCCAGTTTAAGACACTTATGTCTGTTCCATTAAAACATATCCTTTCTTAAATTCAGTACATCCCTGTGGATGAAAACGTAAAAGAAAGAAAAAAAATGTTTTTTTCTCTCTCACCAGCCAGCAACCCCCTGCTATCGGCCCAATTTTTCCTGCCAAATTTTGTTCCCGGTAAATGGTGGTATTTTACCCGGAGATAATCCTGGGGAAGACATGGGGTTATCAAAATACGTAGAACCGCGGCCACCTTCGATCAGACAAACAGACACTCTTGTGGTTAATTCAGCAACAGTGACATTGAATCAACAGTCTAGATCATCACTTCTTCAGCAGATACTGTCCATCTCACGCCAGCCAAGTGAATTCACACATATTGTCCTTGAAAGTTCAGCTCAGCATGAGGAAACGTGCTCTTTAGGGTGGCCTCCAGCTCACCCCTGAAAATATACAGTCACCTGTGCCCCCCTGTGTTTGGGAGGAGAGCACAAGAGAGTCGTAATTCTGCGCTGGTCGTAAAGATGTTTCTCTCTGTGGCCGTTACGGCGGGCGCCTGGCACTATTGTCATAAAGTACACGCAACCACACCCATTAATCTCCCAGGATAATTTCAATTCCTTCTCAGAATGTTTATTCTGAGGGGTTTGTGTGCAGGATCGAGAAAAAGAGAAAATTAATATTTAGGAGTAGAAAAAAAAACAGACAGTCGATCCTTTCAGCTTATTCAAATCAAGTTACATTCAAACATTTTATCTTCATATTCATTAGTCTCCTTCCTCGAATGCTGAATTTAAATATCTTCCACACTCAGACTGCCTATGTGGGCTCTATTTTAATTTTACTTCAATCAGTTATACTAGTAATAATTTCTTCAATATTAATTCTGGTAAAAATATACCAATCACCAGGTTTGCTCTCTCCACCAGGAATAATAATCAATCCTTATACGTCTAATTAAACTGTTGTTCTAATACTTCCCCTGCGTATTTTAATTAATGATTCCTTCATTTTTCATCCAATTTATATTCTATATTTCATCAATGCAATGCCTTTCGCAATTTTTTCAATTTGATAAATGTCTCTTTCATCTCATGTGTAAATTAAACATTTATAAAGATGGAGCATCGCAATATCTCATCAACACACTTAGTTCTTAGAAAAACAAAATTAAATCAAAAAAGAAACAAACAAAAGGCTGGATTTTTCTGTTAGATATTGCTAATACACCACTAAAACATTGCAATAACAAAAATAAAGGCAATAACCATCTGCAAAGGTTCTATCCCTTTTTTTTAAAAGTCGCTATGGAAAAGTGGCTCTCCTGGTTTCGCTTCACTGAGGTTGAGACGAATAGCTCATATTGAACTAAACCCCTTTGTAATCAGACTTAACACCACTTTTCCCCGACTCTGTCCCTTTAATCAATTAATAATTTCTGCTAATATAAGTATGCTACTTACATTGAGATACCTGTTGTTGATGTTGAAAAAGGTTAAAAACATCAAATGTTTAAAACAAAACCAGAGAAGAGTACTCACTGATAACACAACATAGCCCTCTTTTCAGTATCCCTCTTTTCCTCTCAGGCTTCTTTTTTATTTTATTTTCTCCAATGATAAACACCAAATTAAATTGAAGCTTCTAAAGACGTCAAATACATTACCACTGAATCACGTTTTCTTTAATCCAGCTTCCCAAATGAACATTTTCCAAAGTTCTAATTAATAAACAGACCGCAGTTCAAAAATCTGGGTCATAATCCAAATCGAACCAAATATATAAATTTTGAGAGAGAAAGAGGAAAAAATAAAAAAAATAAGAAAAAATAAAGAAAATAAAATCAAAAATCTAAATAAATTGTCAGTTACAGAGTCCCCACTAATCAAATGATATATTATGTCATTATTCTAGGATCAGATCTATTCCAAAATGTTTTAGGACCCGTAAATTTACTCTCAGCATCAAATAAACTAGCTTAATCTTAAATTTCAAAACCAAAACCGATTCTTATTTGTCAAAACAAAATGTGCATTCAAATATATGGTAAAAATTATTTCAATGTAGCTGGTCCAATCACATTTTGCCTCTACATGATCAGAATAAATGAATTTAGAATTTACTTCTTACTTTCAAATTAAACCATCATTTCGGTCACTGTGATATTCATTATTTGTTCTTAAATAAATCTACCAAAGACTTTAATTGTTACTTTCAATCCTTAGACCAATTCCAAATTTATCCCCAGTCTGTTAAAAAACAAACTGATTACTAAAAGATGACTCTGTGTTTTAATGTTTTCTTTTTTAAAACCAAACATTCAAATCCCACTAGTTTATAAACTATCACTATGATAAGTGTTGTTTTGCATGATAAAAACATTTAATTTGTAACGGAATTGAAATATGCTGGGTTACTTCTTGAGCCCCAGTTGAAATTTGATACATCCAATAAGCATTTAGTGTCCAGAAAATCCTTAAGAATGTTCAATTGTGTAAATAATTTAACACCAGTCTCCCTTAGGTCATTCATTCAGAGACCAAGCTATATTTCTAAAGTCTATAGAGCCATCAGAAATAAGCCAAACATAATTTTAGCATAAATGATACTTATTTAAATCACAGACTCATTTTCTGTACCATTCAACACGGTGCTTATTAAAATAATTTAAACCAGTTTGTTGCTTTCCAATTAATACCGTTTGCTTTTCGTTAAATGCTTATAATTAATACTTATAGCTTTATCTTTATTTAGGCCAACTTAACAACTCCTGCTTAGATCAATCAAAAAAGCAAAAAATCCACCTATTTAAAGATTCAAAAATGCATCTTTTATTTTGACTATAAACGCCCCTCTTTTTAATTTTAAAGATGAAATCAAAAATTAAAACTACACCAAGTCAGAATCGACTCATGAGTAACTGTTCTTAATCATTTTCGTTTAATTGTAACATGCATAATTATCCCAAATAAATTTGGCCGTGTTACATCCTAATTAACCAGAAAAATTAAACAAAATCCAAATTCGTTTAAGTCTTAACAAGACAATCGTCTGCAGGAGTCTGTAATCACTTTCTATCCAAAATCAACTTTTAGCTTGCAACACATCGAACATGCAGTTAGTTTCAACCACAAACACATTGACACACAGAAACAACCACCGCTAGGTTAGCACAACAGCCTATAGCAACGTGCTACCGTTAGCGTTCTCTGTGAAACGAAAGCTAAAACAGCACAAAACGTACGGCGAAAAACTCCAAAAAATCACAACAAACACTTTAGAAGATGACTTACCGCAATACCAGGACCTAATCCGCACAATTTATACCACTGTACCAAACTTTAATTCGGCACGAACAAAACATCTTCCTGTTCGTCCACGCGGACTGAAACATATTTTTCCAATTTCAGCCGTCCCGCACAGCAAACACCGATTCAACTACGTCCTTTACAGCCCAAAACCATTAACAAAAAAACACAACATCATAAGCTGTGGCTTTTAGACCTAATTAATTATTTTATCGCGGAGGTGTCAGACCAGTCTGTTACAAGTTTCGTAGTCCGCTTTGAGAAATTTCCTGGCGCCGGCTTCCAGAAAACCCCTCAAAAGACTCGAACAGATGGCAGAAAACCGCCTATAACCACTAATTTATTTATCAAAACATATAGGCACAGCTATCGTATGTTAGCCGTGCTATCAAGCAACTCAGACAGAATTAGCTCCTAGCTTAGGGCGGCCGCTCTGATGGCCTGTCGTAAATGTTCACAACTAATTCTTATAGATATTTAATTTCAGTTATCCATATATTATATTATATATTTATTTATCTATGTTAATTTATTTATTATACTCGAGTTCATTATTTATACTATAACATTTTAACACAAAACGCAACATCACCAGCACTTCTCGCCAAGCGCCTGCGTAAAAAACATCTCACACACACACAGTAATACACTCTTGTACAAGCAGAATTTAAAACACTAACCTCGTCGGAGCTCACCAAAAAAACCAATGCCGGACCATTTCACTATTCAATTCGCGGTGCCCACGCGCACGCTTGAGGAAGCGCAAGCCTCTCCAAAGTAATCCGTTCCAGATTCAACCGAGTGCGTCCCAGGCACCCCAAAAATCTATTTTTCGTTTGCCAGCTTTGAAGATTCTCTCCGACAGCGTCCTGTCCGGAGTTGAGAAGGCTAATTCTCTGGCCCCGATCCGCACTTGTGGCTCCGATTTGAGTCGTTGAAGGGACCGCACCATCCGGTCCATCTGCTCCATTGTCCTGCAGAGTAACAAACTCCATCACCCAGCATGCACCGGTGTTTCTCTGCGGAGCGCAAAGCAGGTCGCAGTGCTGCTCAGAAGAGAGACACATACAATGGAGCCGCTTCAACCACGGGCTTGCAACAGTCAATCTGCTCAAAACAAAAACAAAAAACATATTTAACTTGCATGACAACATTACCCAATGTTAGATTAACCAATCAATAGAATTAAAAAACTACGCAACTCTGCGCAGATTGTCAATAGAGCAAATACATGTCCGTTAATTAACTTTAAAAAAATAACTGGAGTTTTGGTCCAAAAAACCCTGCACACGTCGAGGTCACCAAATTGTTGAATTAAATAATTATCATAAGTAATTCAATGCATGTTCAAGCAGAGACAAAATGGAGCCAATTTCCAGTTTAACATTTATTTTGAACAGATTAACAAATTGCAGTTTTACAGAGGAATTTTGCCCCCGTCAGTTCCTCTGTGGTCCAGACTTAAAGAAATCTGAACATTGAATGATCTTCATATTTAACTTTTATAGACATCGGAGTTTTCCCAAAATGTAGGCGTCTTCTTCTCCCTCGAAATCTGAACCAATCATATTATTCTAAACATTGTCTTATTCTTGATTTGCTGTCAGAGACTTAGGCATTCCTGAGCCTCAGAGAAAGACACTCCCAAATGTCAAATAGTAATTACCAGTCCTCTTTTGCTTTTTATTACCAAGGTCTTCCTGAGTTAGGCTGTATCACTCAGTACTTTTATGGCCGTGTCTTCCCTGGTCTGTTTCTTATCTATACATTCTTGCTTTTACAGCTTGCAATAAAACACTTTGTCTCAGAGGTCCACACAAGTCAAACGTACTCCCAACATTATCCAAGGCTCTGATGTTCCTCAAAAGGTGCCCAATTAAATGTGGTACAAAATTTTCTATTTACCTTGAAGGTTTTTCACCTATATTGGACACATATGATCAAATATTTGCATAATTAGACAGTCATAAACAGAACGGAAGGTTACAGCGATAATCAGGAAACCTTGTGAATTCACGTTTGGAGTAATAAAATATAGGGGGAGGAGAATAGACTCATGGTGATAGTTCCCTTTGTTCTACTTTAATAAACATGTACATGTATAGGAGGTTCGTTCAGTTCAAATCAGTTCTTGATGTTCATTGCAGTGTTTATGAGTTGTGAAAAAGTAATTCTGGTGTCTGTAGCATTTATTTTCTCTATCTGTCTCTCAGCTCTGACTTTATTTTGTAAAACTTCCCGCCGGGGTTTAAATGTTGGCGCCCCTACACTCTCCGGAAGCGAGTGGCCGGTCGCATGGTAACTAGGAGCCAACACATGGTGGAGGATGCGTGCTCCGTAATTCGGTCTTAAGTTGTTTCGGAGCTGGGAGAGATTGAGTGTGAGTAGTAAAGTGTGGCATAACTGGTTGATGCATGTGTTTGTGACATTACAGTAATTTTGTGTTTTTTCCTTGGAGTTCAACAGAGAATCGGAGAGCGACTGGATTGATCCTTGCTAAATCAGCACCCGGGTGGTTTTGTATCAATCTGGAACAGCGCTAACACCAAATTAATAGGTATTGATTGATCTAACCGTTCTCCGTTTAATGTTGATGTGTTGTTTTTTTGGTTAAGGGCCGACCACGGTGCGGATCGGTACTCGACGAGTTGGCCACTCTACCCAGAATAGGACGCTTTTCTGGAGGCTCCCAGGCTACGAGCGACATAGCAGCACAGGGCCTGTGGCGCCCTCTGACTGCTGGACGGCTGACCTGGGAGGGGGCTGCGTTTATTCCAAACGTGCAGCTGAGCACTGCGAAAGTGGAATTGTGATTATGGTCCAGTTTTTGGTCGGTCCGGTTTGAGGTTAGTGTTTGATAAATATTGTAAAATTACTGTACTTGTTTCTGTGTGATTGTGGGTGTGCTTGGACGGAGTGGAGGCTAGGGAAGAAAGCTACTAGGTAGCTTTTTGCACACCGGCCTCATATAAACTCCTCATTTAGGGGACCTAACTGACTGAATCTAAAACCATAATTCCTCTGCGAATTTTAAACGCCTAGTCGATGCCCTCGTTTTCTGTTTGTGCAGATTACGTAGAAGCTTGGCATTGTAGAGGAATAATGGGAAGTATCATTTTCGGTTGGTTACAGTACCACCATATCTAGCTTACAGCTAACATACAGTGTGTGTGAGTCTCGCCTGGAATAAAGGCGTTCAACCTTGTACACTTACGTAAACACGTCTAAAGCATTTTTTAACACATATATAGGACTATTGTTATGGATAACTGGTAGTAAACTCTTTAGAATATATATATAAAATAACTTTTTATTGTAACGAAGCGGCACCGTTTTGTTCAGGTTGAGCTGGGGTGCTCATGCTTACAGCTACACTCTGGTAGCCTAGCTTCCGACCGGTATTTGTTTATTAACTTTATTAACGGTTAAACAGTTATTCGAGTTTTTGGAGACGAAGTGTGGTTCTGCTGGAGGCATTTTGTTTTTGTCTTTGGTTGGTTTACTTATGAGTACAGTTTGTTCGGTTTAACATTGTAGTGAAGGATTAGCCGTCTTTGTCCCGGTTGTTTTTTTCCATTCCGCATGGTGACCCGGAAGTTCTATTGTGTTTGACTTGGTCCGCTAATTCGGTCGACTTCTTTTTTGTGAAAACGATCTACGATTGTGTTACAAAGCGAGTTTTACAGATATTTTTTTCGGTTTGTTTTAATGATAAATGAGACTGCTTTTATATTGGGAGAATTCTATTTCTTTGTGTGATTCGTGGAAGTGTCCGTCGCGGGTTTTGCCGCCGGCCGGACTTCATTAAAATTCTTTGTGTTTTAGACAAAAACACAAAGAGCTATAAATGAATCTTCAGACGACAGTGTAGATAGTATTAGATAGTCAATAGAAAGTGTAGTAGAACTGGAGAAGACAAAGATAGGGGGGGGGGGCGGGGGGGCTTAGCAAGCAGCAGAACCCAGAGAGTTTTACAGCCCAGCTGAAACCAGTATTTTTCTGTATATAGATATCGGAAAAGTGAAGAAGGATATGCAGCTGATATCTCAGTATATAAATAAATTAATGAGAAAATAAAAATTTCGTTATAAACCTTTTTAGCTTTCCTTCGTTTCGGCTTTGCATAAATCATTATTAAGGTTAATGTTATATGACTAAAATAATACATAAACCACTTCACTATAAAGAATAAAAATAAATAAGTTAAATAAAATACTGCCTATCTTTACTATTAACTGCATTAATATTGGGATAAATTTGGCCTACTAATTGATAGTTTTTCAATTAAAATAAATAATTTACAGAGTTATTACAAATTGCCTACTTCAATTTTAATCCATTTTGGATTTTGTTTTAAACTTTCAATGGCAGCCGAATATAGATTGCTTCCTGCTCCACAGGAGTGGCGCACGTTAGGTGCCCAATTGTTAGTAGGCATTACAAGGCTATATTCTGTTTTGGTTAGTGGGACCAGTACAAAATGTAAAAGGCAGTTCCAGGCCAAGATGACGCCCAGGTGGGCTCGTGGAGAGGAGGACAGACAGTTGTTAAACTTAGTTAAAAACAGAACAGAACAGGAGACTGATGAATTGTTCTTGGCTTACAATGGTAGATTAATGGAGAAAATAGAGCAGCACGAATACAGGTTAAATAAAGTTCAACAACAGATGGATGAGGTCCTTAAAGATCAGGACAGATTAACATCTTTGGTGCGAGGGCAGGCTGCTGACCTTCGGGGGAGTGCCAGCCCCACTAAACGTGATGAATGTGCAACAGTTGGACAGGTTAACGACGTACAGACGTTGAGAGTTGACCAGGGCGAGGGGGTTTATCAGAATACCAGAACTCATGGGGGCCCTGATTTAATGCTTCCTTTAGTGGGAGCTTCAGATGGTTCAGGAATTTACAAACCATCGGAGAGACACATAACACATTATTTACAAGAAGCTCAAGATTCTGCTGAGGAGAATATGAAAATGGAGACTGCTTTGCTGAAGCTCCAATTAAAAGAGGCTCAGAATAAATTGAGTGACTTATATCAGTCAATAAAAGTGAAGAGACCGTTTTATTCCAGCGAGGAGTTGATCAGCTGATCACCACCTTCCTTTCCTTTACTTGTTGCTGCGCCCGCACCGAATCAGCATTTACTGTCCTTATGGAAAAAGACTTCGGGGCGGTACAGTGGTAGTAGGTTTGGTGGTTAATAGAGGTTGAGAGGGCAGCAGTGGCGACTGTTGTCCGGCGGTGTGGCTCAAATGAGCACTGGTGAAGATGTCCACATAACGAGGGGGCATACAGTGATAGTGTCAGCCACACTTCACATTTCGAGTAATTCATAAAAGCGCACCTCCTCCTATCAAGGAGGACAGGGGGGGGCTCAGTTTTGACAATGCCCACAGAGTACCTTGGTGAGCAGGACTAAGGGGGATCCAATGCTCACAATGGACATATATGGACATTCATTGCCATTCTTGGTGGACACTGGTGCTACTTTCAGCACGCTGGGCAGAGTTTTACCAGACGTCAATTTTTCTGGGAACACAGTGTCTGTGATGGGCATCTCTGGGGCTCCGATGATTCTCCCTGTCACTCAACCATTGCCTGTTGCGGTGGGAGGTCAAAGACTATCACATCCTTTTGTCATTGCTCAAACCACTCCTGTCAACTTGTTAGGCAGAGATCTGCTTATCAAACTGGGTGCTACTATCCTGTGTACCCCTGATGGACTTATGGTGATTTTTCCGAATGGACATACACATTGCTGTGACACCATGAGTGGTCAATTTTTCCTGAAAGATGACACTTCACAAGTGGCTGATATTTTCTGGGCCAGATTGACTACGGTGTCTGCAAGTGAATCTTCTGCGGCTGAATTTCTGAGATGCTGGAAGCCGTGGCTGCTTGAACTCCAGCCTTTTGTTCCACCGCCTGACCCAGTACATGTAACCCTCCTATATGAGAGGGGCGATCCTACTTTGTATCAGGAAAAATTTGAAACAGAACTTGAAGGACAAACTTGGTCTGTGGCTTCGGGTCCATGCTTTGTGGGGAAGGAGGGTTTTGCACTGTTTGCTGATCTGACTTCAGAGCAGCATAAATGGTATATGATGGAAGCTGAAGAGCTTCCTCACATATCACTGTTGTTGCATCCAAAACATCAAGCTAAAGATTTGGGGGGAATGGTTAAAAGGGGAGTTGCGTTAAAGGATTGGATTCCTACCCAGATACCTTCGGTCTCTTTTTCTCCTTCTTCTCAGATGTACAAAATAGACACGCAGCTCTCAGACACTACTTTTTTGGAACATTTGCAGCTTTCTAGAAATCATGGCAGAGAAAAAACAGATCATCCTGATGCAGTGGAGGCATTAAAGGTCGTGCCTGACTCTTTGTGGTCAGATGGTCCCACTGATGTTTGTCTAGTGCATACAACACCCATCACATTTGAGATGAAACATTCTGATCCAATTTGGCGTCCGCAGTATCCACATAAACCTCAGGCTGAAGAAGGTATTGCAGACACTATTGCAGGTTTACTTGAAGTAGGAGTTTTAGAACCATCGGTTTCTCCATATAACACCCCTATTCTTCCTGTAGAAAAAAAAAATTTACTGGTAAATACAGAATGGCACATGATTTGCGTGCTGTCAATGAGGCCCTCAAAACCCCTCCCATTGCTACGCCCAATCCGTATACAGCTTTGGCATCTCTTACACCTGATTTGAAATGGTTTACCTGCATAGATTTGGCTAATGCTATTTTTTGTTTACCCCTCCATCCTTCTGTCAGGATGTTTTTTCATTTACATTCAGAGGCAGGAAGCTACGTTATAGTAGGCTTCCGCAGGGTTTCGCTTTGAGTCCAGGTTTGTTTAATCAGGTATTGAAGCAGTCATTAAAAACTGTACAGCTCCCTCCAGGCTGTGTTCTGACCCAGTATGTGGACGATTTGATTTTGGCGGCCCCTACTGTTGAAACATGCATAGAAGCTACTCTAGCTGTGTTACAACATCTGGGGAGAGAGGGTTATAAAGTCTCCCGTGATAAGCTTCAGTTGGTCAGGCAGGAGGTCCAGTTCCTGGGGCGGAAGGTGACAGCTCAAGGCGCTGGACTGACTGACACACACAAAAATGCTATTTTGGCTCATTCAAAACCTCTCACTGTTAAATCAATGCTGTCATTTCTGGGACTGACAAATTTTTCCAGACATTATGTGCCTCATTACACGAACCTAACCACACCACTCAGAGCGCTTGTAAATGCTCATGGTATGAAGAATCTGCATGCTAAATTAGTATGGGATATACCAGCTGAGGAGGAATTTATTAAGTTGAAACAGGCTCTAGCACAAGCAGCTGATTTGGCCACTCCTGACTATACATGTCCATTTTTCCTCAACACATCAGAGACAGATGGGATTGTTAATGGCATTTTGTTTCAGAAAAAGTGTGGTCAGAGACAGATTCTTATGTATCTTAGCATAAAGCTGCAAGCTATTGAAATGAGACAGCCACCTTGCACGGGACACGCAGCCGGTATTGCTCATCTAGTGGAAAAAACATCACACATTATCAGGGGTTATCCACTTCATATTTTGACATCTCATGGGGTCATGGCATTGGTTAATTCTGAGATGTTTACTCTTTCAACTTTGCGTCAACAGCGAATTAGCAGAGTTTTGGAAGCACCGAACATTGTTTTTACGCATGAAGGAATAAACATGGCTGACCAAATGACCATCTCTGGGGAGCAGCATGACTGTGTCAGACTGAATTCGGTTGCTCAAAAAATACGTCCTGATTTGCGATGTGACCCTTTGCCTTCAGGTGTTGTGCTTTATACAGATGGTTGCTGTTTTAGGGATTCGCAGGGGCAGTTGAGATCAGGTTTTGCAATAGTAGAGCAAAAAGGGGATTACTTTCAGACTGTTGTTTCAGGGAAGCTTGATGGCAAGCAGAGCGCACAGCGTGCTGAAATAAGGGCTCTTATTGAAGCATGCAAGTGGGGCAGAGATAAAGATGTGACGATTTACACTGATTCGAATTATGGGTTTTCTGTCATTCATTATGAAGTACCACAGTGGAAAAGAGCAGGTTTTGTTACCACTACGGGTAAGCCTATACAGCATCATGCAGACATTATGGAACTTTTGGATGTTGTCATGTTACCAGCTAACCTTGCTGTTCTTAAATGTAAGGGTCACAGCAAGGCTGACACTGTTGATGCGCGTGGAAATGCTGCGGCAGATTTGGCTGCAAAAGAGGCAGCGGGTTACCTGTCACGTGTCCACACGCAGCTGATTGTCACGTCAGCACAGGAAATGTCAGACAGTTTTGCTCAGGAATTGCAGTTGGCGCAGCAGGCTGCTGCGTCACAGGAGATGACTGTGTGGAAGGATAGAGGTGCTGTTTTTTGCTGATGGTTTTTGGCGTGGGCCTGATGGCCGTTTGGTTTTACCTGCCGCGTTAAAACCCACCCTTTTTCAGGAGGCTCATGGTGTGGCACATGTGTCATATACTCAGATGAAACGTAATCTTTTTTTTTGGTGGCATCCTTTCCTGCCACATATGATTAAGCGTTTTTTGAGTGAATGTGTGGTGTGTGGTCAATTTAATCCTAAGCCTACTATCAAGCCAGAAATGGGAGCCTTCCAGGACTTGTGCAGGCCTGGCGAGGAGATCGTGATAGATTATACAGATATGGGGACACCTGTTAGGGGTTTCCGATACCTGTTGGTGATTATTGATTCATTGACCTCGTGGCTTTCTGCTTTTCCTGCTAGACGGGAGACTTCTCAAACGGTTGTGAAATCTTTGATTAACCACTGGATTCCGTGCCATGGCTTTCCGACTAAGGTCAGGTCTGACAATGGCACACATTTTAAAAATAAACATCTCCGGCAGGTTGAGGAACAGATGGGAATAACCCACAAGTTCGGCACTGTTTATCATCCGCAATCGCAAGGTGTTGTCGAGCGGTCTAATTCTACTTTAAAGTTGAAGCTGGCAAAGATTTCAGCTCAGACGGGGCTTAATTGGCTAGATGCTCTCCCTATTGCTCTGATGGCCATCAGATCATCTGTCTGTAGGACGAAAGGTCTTACTCCTTATGAGATGTTTACAGGCAGGATTTTCCCTGGTCCTTGGGCTGGCAGAGAACCACAGGTTTCGCCCCATCCTGATCCAGATCCTCGAGGTGATCATCAGCAGCTGAAGGGCCTGGTCTCCTCCTTCCTTCCGGCTCCCCGTGACGTGCAGGGACCTGCGGCGTCTGCTTCCGAGGCTGGACGAGTTTGGCTGACGGTGTATAAGAGGAAGTGGCAGGAGCCCCGCTGGTCTGGCCCGTTCCAGGTTGCTGCTCGTACGACTCACGCTGTCCAGCTGCGTGGGAAAGGTTCTATTTGGTTTCACTGGTCCCAGTGTGCTCCGGCCCCTGACCCCCCCTCCTGTCCCTCATCTGCAGCAGCTCTCTGCTGACCTGGAGGAATCTCTCTGCAGTGGGTGGTGTCGGTTCTGACTAGGCAGTATCGACTGCCGAAGCCAGGAGGCAGGGCTTGGCCCACCCAGAAGATTGGTTCCGGTTGCTGTGATCATTCAGTGTGATCTTTATGTGCCAAAATTGGGCGAGATAAGCATTTTGGGCTTGCTTTTCTCGAAGAGGGAGTATACAGAAGAGAAAGATCGCAAAACATCTAACACATTACACAGCAGGTTTTGACCACTTCACAATCGGTGAAGGAAGCCAGGAGGCGGGGCCTGTCTGTGTATTTGTGTTTTATTGGGGGAAATGCTCAGTTAATGAAGTAGCTGGCATTTCATTGAGGGCGATCTGAAAAATTTGGAAGAAATAAAGAGCCCACACTACTGAATCGTCTCACCACTTGCAGCCGCTTGGTGACGGAGGAATAAACAAGAGTAAAGACTAAAAAATATAATAATAAAGACTGAACATTTATTAATCATTTTTCTATTTTTTACAGGTTGTTTAACCAATTTTTATTCTACAGGTGCAGATTGTTAGACACTGCCTAAGAGGGTGTCAAAGACTTTTTAAGTAGTAAATTTGTAGGATTTTGTCATAATACTTAGTTTTTACGGTTTTATAAAAGTTTTTATTAATACGCTAAAACATTTTAAGGGGTGTTTAAATCATAATTAGGTTGACTTGATTACTAAATCTTTGTTTCAATTATGTTTTTTCATGATATGGTTTTCTGCAGATGTTTTTGAGGTTGTGACAATTGCTAGAGTTTTGCCTTGTACTAAAAGAATATTGAATTGGGTTAAAACGATAAAAATAAATTAATAAAATAAAAATAATTGCTTAAAGGTAAAGATAAAGAAAAACAGACACCCTTCCTTGGTTAAAATAAACATAGGATCACACCACTAACAGAAAGTATGCATCTTTGGGAAAATAAGAAGGTGCTGTGCACCACAGGTATTTGCATAATGTTATTGGTCAAGATTATCTTTTACTGTTGTGGTGAATGGCCCTATAATAGTTCTGCAAATCAAACACAGGTTGAAGTTCACTCAATTAGACCGAGAAGAAACTTAATGGCTAAATCAACTCCCTATTCACTGTGTGGCTCTTCCGCCGCACATCGTGGATTTTCTCAATTTTGCATACCAAAACGACGATCTGCAGTGATTACTATTCCCTTAAATACATTAGTTTATAAGGGAGAACAAGCAAGTAAATATAAAACCTACCCCTTGTGGTACATAACAAATGATCAAAAAGATACTAGTTGGTCCACTTTAATTGCTGATCCCCGTGGATATGACTGGAGAAGGTACACTACTACAGCTTATGCAAAACATATGCGTCCTTTGGTTAAATTGGATAAGGTTGCAGATAAATTACTTCTTACTGTTAATTTAACTAAAAGTGATCTCCTCCCCTTAAAATATTATATACACTATAATGTACAGAAATTAGCTAATAAAACTAGAGATGGGTTTGAGGCTGTACATGAGCAACTTAAAGCCACCTCCTTAATGGCTTTTCAAAATAGAATAGCAGTTGACATGCTCTTAGCTGAAAAGGGTGGTGTCTGTTCAATATTTGGTGATCAATGCTGTATGTTTATCCCTAATAATACTAATGCAGATGGAAAATTAACTAGGGCAGTAGAAGGACTGAGAATACTGTCAAATAGGCTAAAAGAACAATCAGGTGTAGATACCTCAATGTGGGAAAATTTGTTAAATAATATGTTTGGAAAATGGAAAACTCTGGCAATGTCAATAATGGTTTCATTAGCAGTATTTGTGTCGACTATGGTGTTATGTGGATGCTGTTGTATTCCTTGTATACGTTCATTATTCATAAAATGCATTGACAAAGCTGTTGGTAATAATATGCAAGGCAAATATCTGTTAATCCCTCACTTGGAGAAGTACAGAGGAATGGTCAATCTATATAAAAAAAATAGATTGAAAGAGGGAATTGTCGTGATTCATATTTTTTGGGGCTACTTTATATAACAGTCTCGTATTGAATATGTTTATATAATCTTTAGTTAGTATTCAGAAAGTAAAAGTCTGTTTTAATTAGCTTGCATGATAGTAAAGAGATGTTTTGTCAAGTATTGTTTATGGGGGTAAGCTTTTAAGTCGTAAAACTCTAGGCTAAAGTTTATTGCATGTTAGGATGCGGAGATAAGAAACAGAGTAGGGAGTAGACAGTCATAAACAGACCGGACGGTTACAGCGATAACTCAGGAAACCTTGAGAATAAACGTTTGGTGTAATAAAAATCTAGGGGGAGGAGAATAGACATGTGAATATGTTCTTTGTTCTTCTTTAATAAAAATGGTACACCCCTGTATACGACGGTTCAGTTCAGTTCAACTCAGTTCTGACTGTTCCCCATCTGCAGATGTGTATGAGTGTGAAACAGAAATTCTGTGTCTGTGCATTATTTTTCTCTCTGTCTCTCAGCTCTGACTTTATTTTGGAAAACTCCCGCCGGGGTAAATGTTGGCGCCCCTACACTCTCCGGAAGCGAGTGCCGATCGCATGGTAACTAGGAGCCAACAATTAGTATCCATCTTCCTCTTCAAAACTCGCTTTAGTGGGGTTTAGTTCTGTTCACGGGACTGAAAGAAGAGATCTTCCGTCGCAACACGTGTTCTGGATTTTTGTCTTCCCTCCCTGCAACCAAGCCCCTTCAATAGTTTGGCCGGCCCCCGAACTAGTCGCGTAGTCCGCTGAACCTCTTTCTCTCTTTTTATTTTTTTCATCCCCTTTTTATGCTTTGTTTCCCCTTTGCGTTTTTCCGTCGCAATCAGTCGTATCTTTTTCTTCTACAGCTGGAAGATTCTTCTTTAAAATAAGACTGTTCTCATAATTTTTTATTCTCGTACCTGGGTGGAATGAATTAGAAAGTTTCATTGTAATTTTATGCATAAATGATTCTTAACTTCAAGTGAGGCTGTGTCACTTGAGCACTCAAGTGACACAGCCTTTCTGTGAGTTTCTGTGCTGTGTTTTTATTTATATTTAATGGTGAACTGTGAGCTTTTTGTACAATTGTGTTAGAATTGTTATTGTTTAATAGACAAGTAGTGTTTGGGTTGATTGCATTTTACTGTCACTCATTATAAGTGAGGTTATTGGTTGATAATCCCCCTTTGATTATATATAATATTTTGTTTCCAGCTAGAGGTTGGATGGTGCCCCGATTAAATGATTTAAACAATATTTAAACTAATAATTTACAACTATTAGTTAATATTCTTAGCATCACCAGATAGATCATAACAATTATCAATTAATTATTTTTAATTGATAATTCCCCTACACTAGGCATCAAAATTTATCACACAACAATCAGAAACTTTGATGGATAGATAAAAGGGCCAAAGTCAGCTCATCCAGGATTAAAACAATCCAATGAGATACAAAGGAGGAGAAAAAGGAGGAGGAGGTCTAGTACACCAGGGAGGAGGAGATGGAGGAGGATGGTGAGGACGACAGCGACAAGGGAGGGGAAGAGCAAGGGCAAGGAGACAAGTGGTCTCGAATGAAATTCGGGCCACTTTAGTTGACCATGTCCTTGTCCATGGTAGGACTATGAGGGAGGCTGGGCAACGAATCCAGCCAAATTTGAGACGCTGTTGCCTCCATCATCAGAACAGGAAAACGGGTAGGTGTACCTCCAGTAAGACTGCTGTGTACAGTAACTTTTAAGTTACTGAACTCAAGCTTCTTGAGTTTCCATATGTTTCCAGTTTTTTTTCTGTAAAAAGGATGTGTGACAGTTACAGTAATGAGTGCATCTCCATCTGGTAAAGGAAAATTAAGGCTTCTGTTGGAGAAGCAAGACAGGGAGCTTGTAAACATAGTAAATGCCAATGGGAATGGCTAGGCGCTACGTCATCATGTCCAAAAAAGCCAATTCCGTGTCCATTCGTTGGATTACAACGGCATTAAAATGGTGCAGTGCTGTGTCCCGTGTTGCAATAACAGAAACGACGTGAACAAAACAATCTCTTATTACCTATTTCACGACGACGAAAAAGAGAAGAAGAGATGGCTAAACTTGATATGGTAAGTTGGATCTCAAATGATGAACATTAATAACAAAAATAAAAAAAGCTACAGCTGCGATGGAAAATTCGCGCTGCATTTTATGTTGTGCATTTTCCGCATTCGCGCTCATGGTGTCTATTGCTGGAGTTGGAAAAACTGAACTCCAGCGACAAATTGAGCTGCGACAACCAATCAGGGGACAGAGTTTCAGTGATTCTGTGACTGTCATGGAGTCACAGCCTCAGCAGGACATGGAGGAAATACTGATAAACATCGTGGCTAATCACCCCGAGCTACATGACACAAGCAGTTTGCTATACAGAGACAGAAATAAAAAAATAAACTATTTAGACAGGAATGCTCCTAAGAGGTTTGTGGGTGGCTCTTAAAAGAGCCGTTGTTGCTGTAAAAGCACCTCTCGGCCTAGAAGTCAGCCTTGAAACTGCCTCCTCACCTGGTTTCCTGGTAGCAGCTCCCGCACCACATCCCACGCTGCTCAAATTTTAGAACCTTTTACAAACCGCAGACAGATGGACAGCTGCTTAGAAATGTAGTTGGTGTTTCGGCAGGCAAAGCTTGGACCTTCACAGCACAAATTCGGCGAGCAGGTCACCTTCTCCAGGCGGCGAGGAGCTGGTGTTTATGAGAGGCTCGCTGCTGTTTATGGATCCCTCCGCCATAGCTAGACTGTATCTGTAGCTCACCAAACCCCCAGTGCAGCGGTCCCAGCTCTACCAGAGGCCAGGCCAAACACGTAACCCACTCTGTCCTCCGTCAGATCGGAGAACATAATCCACCAGCAGCTGCACTCTGGCCCCAGCTCTGCTGAAGGCCAGTTTGCCCGTGAAAATACCATATTTTAAGCGCGACCAGTTCGCTTTGTACATGCTTCAAGGTGCGAATGTGCACGCGATAGCTAGGCGTGTGTCGCGCTTTTTAGTCGCTCCTTTCGCGTTCAGTGTGGAAACAGCGTAAGACAGTCACAATGTGTTGTAAATTTATTTACATGGGCAAAACATGTAAAGTTTAATGTTACGCTGTTACCCTGAAAACAACTAAGCTAGCTAACCCTCACCAAACCACAACATGGCTAAAAGACAGTCAGCAATGTCATCCCGTGTTTACATTAATGTTAGCTAACCAACAGCCTTACTTCCTCACCTCAACATTGTAGCTTTTTTTTTTCATGGAAGCCTGGACTATCCCTGATAGACTTATACCTGACATTGAAACGGATATAACCCTATTTGAATTATAGGAGTTAAGACCCTTCTGAACCGACTTTGGGAAGTCAGTAAAGTAGGCTGTCACTGTATGAAAGGTGACCGGTTCTTGTGCTGTAGCGGCTGCAGCCATAGTTGTTTACTTGACCTACCTAAAAATGAATGGACACGGAAGTGATTCCTAGCGATTTATGATGTCACACTAGCCATTCCAATTATGTAATTGGCCAGCGAAAGATTTAAAGGAGAAAGATTGAGGATGATCATCATTTTCGAGGGAAAAATGCAATCAAGTCCGGATGAGACGGGCATACTGCGTCCCTTTTGAATGAAACTCTGACAGAGTGAAAAACCAACAAGTAGAATACATTCAGGTATTAGTTTGATATTGTATGAAGTATTGTGTTCCATTAGAGCATGGCAGTTTTATGCTACCATTTGTGCACTCTTGAACTGTGGTTCTGGGTAGTGATTGACTCTACTGTGTTATGTGTTTTCTAGAGTCTTTGAGATTAAAGGCTTGCTCCCCATGAAATTATCTATGTGGACGAGGCATGTTTTAATCTGTCCAAAAGGAGGACAAGGGGGAGGAACATAATTAGCCATCATGTCCCTGGTCAGCGTGGAGGGAATGTCACTATGTGCACAGCCATCAGCCACCGAGGGGTACTCCACCGACATAGCATTGTAGGATTCTATGACACTACGCTTCTCTTTGCCTTTCTTGACAGTCTAAGACAGTATATGTTCCATCGGAACTACAGGGAACCAGCACCGCTAGAGCAACCTCACTACGTTGTTGTTTGGTATGGGGAGCCTAAGTCACACCCTTGTACTTCCGGCCCATGGGTCCCCGAATGCAAAAAATAAAGAAAGAGTCAATGGAGCGATAAAAGTTATTTTCTGATCCACTTTGAAATGTGCTGTGGATCGAACATATGATGTTCGTGAATTTTAAAAACTAATTTTGATACAGAGAAAACGCTGATTTTCGGCCGGAGGCAAAAGTTACTTTAGGTTTTGTGTGAAAATGTTTAGTGGACTACAACTGCAGAAGAAGAAGGAGAGCGAGGGGTGTAGCCTCCATTCCGAAGAAAGGAGCATTTAACACGGAGAAAACCACTATAAATCTGATGTGAAAAGTAGCAGCTATGTCGGTGGAGTGAGAGGCAGCATGGAGGAGAAGCTCTACAAGCTCTAGGTGAGTGTTTTACGTGCTATTGCTAGTGCTAGCTAGCGATAGCCAAATGGCGTCATATATGCGGCTTCTGATTTTTAGGCATTTTAAATGCGAATTTTTACAATCAAATAAATACCAAATTACTGGACAAACACATTTGAAATGTACATCATTAGTTATCATTTAAATCGAAGTACATATGTGTGATTCAGGACGTAAGACAAAGCGGACCAGAATTAAACTTTTATCGCACCATTGACTTCCATTCATTATTTTTCCGGTTTGGGGACCCATGGGCCAACCGGAAGGGGAGGAGACTTAGGCTCCCCATAATATCAGCTTCATTGGTGCTGCTCTGGTTCATGACTGGTTTACCAATAACCCAAGGTTTTCTAACGTCTTTCTGCCTGCATTCTCTACCTCTTTAAACCCAACTGAAGAGTTTTACAGTTTTTTACAACCACTATGACCTGTTCAATACTTTTAACTCTTTTTCAAAACTCTTCTTCCTCTTTTATATGTTTAAAATGAGTTTTAACTCCTTTAACATAAACGCTCAATCAAGACCAAAACAGTAGATGTTAACTGGTGGATTTTCAATTGCTTTAATAAGGTTTTTTAAAACAGAAAACCTCATGTTCAAAACTAATGGATTGAATATTACATTGATCACAACTGATTTCCGTCTTATCCAGCTAAGATGCTGGGCTTCTTTAAATCACATTACCTATATTTACTGTATAGGTAGATCTTGTGAGGGATCTTCTGATGTCGATGAAAATATGTGGCCTAATGCTGACGACTGAGCAGACTAGCTTTTTTTCTTGTTCTTTTACAGTGATTTCTTCTGCTCCTTTTTTTTTGTTTTTGTATATTTGACAATACAGTAATGAATGACAGCTAAGTGATGATTTTTTTCCCTCTTTACTCTACTTTAAGTCATTTTAATTTGCAATACAGTAAAGTGTTTACCGCAAACCCTGTAATATACTGTCTTCTTCTTTCATAAACTTTCTGCAAAGTTTCTCAAACATGGATCGTTCACTTTTTGTACTGGGTGTTGTACAAAAAAGGAACAAAATTCATGCCCGGTGTAACCTACATGACCTAGGGGTCATGAGTTATGCTCTTAGTTTAGTGGGTTGTCCCTTTAATGCTCAGCTCCCCTGTTAATCAGCAGCTGCTTCTCTGCATCTGATTACCACCTGCTGCTTCAGGTAGTGCTGCAGTTCAAACATTTAGCTGCTGCTTTCCACTCAGGAGGTTGCTCATTGATGCCCTTGCTGTGGTTGCTTGATGGTTGTTTAAAAATTCAACCTAAGAGATAAAGAAACTACAACTGTTCAGAGCAAACTGGGAGTGGAAATAGGAAGGGTTGACATATTGGTCAGTTCTACAGATCAGTTTTTTCAACTTAAGTTCTGTTACATTACCTTTATTGACCAAGTCATATCATCATAGATTCCTGTTCCATAAACCCTGGCTTCAACTGTGTAATTTTTGACATCCCTCTACTCACCGGTGAGTCAAGCAGATCTTGTTTTCCCTCACTGGTGCTGCATAATAGTAACTAAGCCTCTAACAATAAATTGCATGGTCAGCATGGATTGGAATGTTTTTTAGTGCTTGGTCTTCATTTGATTTGATATTTGAGCTGAATGGTTGATACTTTGGTTTTACTTTCAGTAATCCTTTGTTTCCTTTGATTTTTACCATTCTGGCTGCACTTTGATTTCACAGTATATAATTGTTAATAGTAGTGTGGTATTAATTTGGTTTAACACCACAAATTAGTTGCGCTACAATTTATTACTTTTTTCCATTGGAATATGGACAGACTCTTAGCTTTATGCTAACGAGATTAAATTTAAGTATGTACCCATGTTCTACTACAAAAGGAGTAGTAAATAACTAATTTTGGTTAACAGGAGAGCCAAACCTCGGAACTGACTGAACTCTTTGACCTGGACCACACACACTTATGTGTTGAGTTTGAAGAACAAAGTGCTTTTCTAGCTTTAGAATCCCAATTACCATATACTCATACTTCCAGTTTAGCTGCTGAACGTGTATTTCACGTCACTACCCTTGCGAGCGAGTTTAGTGCCACAGCAGGGAGCAGCAATCCAATTCCTGATTTCATCACGAAATTAAAAGAAATGGCTGACAACAGCAATGTAAGCTTAGAAGCTGTCCTTAAAACAGTGATGGCCCGAATTCACCATCATTTGAAAGTAAGCGAAACAGCTAAACATGAAACTGAAATTGGAAGTGAGACTGAAGAGGTTAAAGAGGTTATGCCAACTGTAGCATTACCAACCTTTGTGTGTCAATCCTCTCCAGTACCCCCCCAGTTCATCCGTTTTGGACCAACGGGGGCGTGACCTCGACATAGACATCAAAAAATGATAAAAGGTTTAGGTCCCAACACGCCACCTGCTGCTCTGCTGTGTGTGCTTGATGCAGCTTTTGGCACAGTGCAAGATGGGGAGGAGCTGTTCGCCCAGTTTTTGAACATCCTGCAAGATCCGGATGAGTGATCGTCGACCTACCTTCAGCGACTCAGCAGGCTAAACATGGTGGTGCAGAGAGGAGGAATTATGGCAGCTGAAATGGACAAACATCTGCTGAAGCAGGATGCTGGGACAGTGCTCTGCTGATGAAGTTGCAGCTGGAATAACAGAAAGCAACTCCACCACCCTTCTCTGAACTTCTGTTGGAACTAAGGACAGACGAAGACAGGCAGCAGGTTAAAGACGCTCTGATGCAAAAGCACATCTCCACCAGTTCCACCAGCAGAAGGTAACCTTGCAGTCACAGGGTTCCTCCTCCTGTGGTTGTTCATGCAGCTCAGGAACCGAGCTTAAGGAACTGAGGAAGCAGATGCAAAACCTCCAGCGTCAGATGTTGGGCTTCCTGTCTCCTCAGAAGAATCCAGAGTCTGAATCAGCACCACGCCAGCCCAGCTGCCACTCACGCAAGGTTGCAGCAAAGCCAAAACCGTGGTATTGTTTCAACTGTGGTGAGGATGGCCATCTCTCTTCCACCTGCACTAGTACAGCCAATCCCAGCCTCCTTGGTCAGAAGAGGAGCCGGCTTTGGCAGAATCAGCAAATCTGGAATGCAAAGAAACCAGCGCAAAACTATAAGCGGCCCCTGAGGAGGGACACTCCAGAGCTGCGACTGCCTGTAGTCCCAAGAAGACGTGCAGAATGCAAGATCTGCCCAAGGGCCTTGTGGGAACAAAGAGCACTGGCCAGATTGTTCTGAAAGGAGATATTTTGAACTGTCTCTTTGATACAGGTTCCCAGGTTACCTCAGTACCTTACTCCATGTATGCTTCCTATGTCACACATCATGAGATTAAACCATTGAATGATCTGCCGGAGATGGAGGGGGCTAAAGGACAATTGTTACCCTGTAGTGGGGTATATTGAATTGAGGGTGACATTTCCACCGGAATTCCTCGGTTCCACCATCACTGTCAACACACTGGCACTAGTGGTTCCGGATGTGAAGTCATGTCAGTCCCTCATCCAGGTTGGAACCAACACCCTTGATTCAGCTTAGCAGGAATATTGACTCTCACCCTGACCACCTCCTTCAACAGTCTGCCTGTGGTTATGAGGCTGTCATCAAGACTATTCAACATCGCCACAAGCAGAGCCATGAAGACTCACATGCCACCCTGCTGCTCAACCAACCATGTACCATCTCTGTGGGCCAGACGATTGTCCTTGAGGGGTTATTAGCCTCAAGGGTGCTGCAAGGGGAAAAGGCAGTAGTTCTTGAGCATCCCATCTCTCACCTTCTGCCTGGGGGTCTCCCGGTACAGTCCTGTCTTGCTGATCTGCCACCACGTCAGCCATGTCAGCTGCCAGTGGTGATCAGAAATTAGTCCAACCATGCCATTACCACCCCAGCATGGAAAGTTATTGGAGAAGTGAGTTCCTTCAAGAGCATCCACTGTAAGGAACAGAGCATCCACCATCGAGATCAACTTGCCAACACCCTATCTTCATTGCAGTACGACTGTGGAGATAGATTCTCCATTATCACCAGCATGGAAACAGCATGTGATTGACCAGCTCAACACCATCCCTGAAGCCTTTGCTCGACACGACCTGGACTTTGTTCAAACGGACAAGGTGAAGCACCAGAAAAAACTGTCTGATCCCACTCCTTTCAAATGGAGATCCAGACCTATCCATCCCCAGGATGTCGAGGCAGTGAGACATCTGCAGGAGCTATTGGAGTCTGGTGTAATACGAGAATCAGAATCACCATTTACATCTCCAATAGTCGTTATGCTTACCCACTTCCCAAGCTGGAGGACACATTCTCTGCCCTATCAGGGTCAAAGTGGTTCTCAGTGCTGGACTTAAAATCTGGTTATTACCAGATTGAAATGGATGAAACGGAAAAGGTGAAGACGCCGTTTGTGTGCCCTTTGGGATTCTACGAATTTAATAGAATGCCACAGGGGATAACCAGCGCACAGCGTACCTTCCAACGGCTAATGGAGAGATGCATGGGGAAGCTACATGTCAAAGACATGCTAGTCTTCATTGATGACCTCATTGTTTTCGCACCTATTCTTGAGGAACACGAGGAACGGTTAATGAACGTCTTAAATCGATTAAAAGAGTTCGGATTAAAACTGTCTCTGGATAAGTGCATGTTCTTTCAAACCTCAGTTAAATACTTAGGACATGTGGTTTCCCAGAATGCCATTGAGACAGATCCAGATAAAATCAAAACTCTTACCTCATGGCCAGTTCCTCAGAATCTGAGAGTTGAAATCCTTCCTCTGCTTCACTGGCTACTACAGGAAAGTCGTTCAAGGATACTCAGCTATTGTGAGACCACTGAATGACCTTACATCTGGCTAACCTCCAACACAGAAAAAGCAAAGGGCCAAGGTCAAGTCAGACGCTTACCTGAACCCGAAAGAGCCATTTGGAGGAAGATGGCAATCAGTGTCAAACAGCTTTTGAGACCATAATAGGCAAACTCACCTCTGCTCTAGTTTTGGCTTTCGCCGACCCTCAGAAGCCATACCTCCTGCACAGCGATGCTAGCACCACTGGTCTCCGTGCTGTCCTCTACCAGGAGCAGTAAGGAGTCAAGCTTGTTGTTGCCTAAGCCAGCCGAGGTCTCTCAAAGATTGAAGCCAAGTATCCTGCCCATAAACTGGAGTTTCTAGCTCTCAAGTGGGCAGTGACTGAAAAGTTCATTGACTACTTGTACAGCACTGAGTTCACCGTAGTCACAGACAGCAACCCCTTGACCTAGCTGTTGACGTCTGCAAAGCTGGATGCCACCAGCTATAGATGGTTATCTTCTTTGTCTGCCTTCAATTTTAAAATTCTTTACAGGGCTGGCAAGCAGAATGCAGATGTTGACTCATTGTCACGTAGACCGCAGGGTGAGTTGGTTGACAACTACAATTCCAGAAAAGAGCAGGAACGAATACCGAAATTTGCCCAGCAACATCTGGAGCAAACATGTCTGTCATGACCAGCAGACAGTAAGAGCTGTCTCGGCTCGACATATGTTCTGCAGCCCAGAAGCTCCAGATACTGGCCATGCCCTGATGCTGTCCTTGTCAGTCGACCTAAACAGCATCTCTGATAGTTTTGTTGATGATGCCCAAGTTGCCTCCTCTGTGCTTCCTCAGCTCTCAGCCGTTGACATTGCTTCAAAGCAACGAGCGGATCCCACCATCCAGCATGTCATTGTACAGCTCGAGAGTGGAGATTCGCCACTGCTGAGAGACCAGCTTCCCGATCTGCCAGTCTATCTGCGAGAAGTAATTCAATTGGACCTCCGTAACAACCTTCTCGTCAGGAAGAGACGGGTGGGAGCTGAGGGCATCTACCAGCTGGTGTTGCCAGAAAAGTGCCGGGCTGATGTCCTTCATCAACTCCACGAGATGGGTCACCTGGGAATGGAGAGGACTTTGGACCTGATTCGTTCTCTCTTCTAATGGCCAAGGATGTCTTTTGATGTGGTCAACAAAGTCAAGACCTGCTAGAGATCACGCCGCTCCTCTCGTCAACATCCAGACATCCCATCCTCTTGAACTGGTCTGCATTGATTTCCTATCTGTGGAGCCAGACGGACGCACCAAGAACATCCTTGTCATTACTGATCATTTTACTCCCAACCAGAAAGCTGTGGCAAAGTGCCTATGGGACAACTTTTTGGTTCATTATGGTCTTCCAGAGATGCTCCATAGTGACCAGGGCACAGACTCTTAATCAAAAGTCATCTAAGATCTCTGTAAGATGACAGGAATCCAGAAGACCAGGACGACTCATTACCATCCAAGAGGGAATCCAGTTGAACGATTCAACAGAACACTCTAAGATATGCTAGGAACATTGACCGAGCAAGAGAAACATCATTGGAAGGACTTTGTGAAACCATTAGTGCATGCCTATAACTGCACAAAGAATGGCACAACAGGATTTTCCCCTTATGAACTGATGTTTGGCCGTCAACCTAGACTTCCGGTAGACCTGGCATTTGGACTACCGCTGAGTGGTTATACTCCTGATACACACTTGCAGTATGTCCAGAACCTGAAGTCTTACCTGGAAGAGGGTTACAGACTGGCCATGGAGAACGCTCAGAAGTTGATGGCTCGAAACAAACTTCGGTTTTGACCGTCACGTTACCCCATCAGAACTGAGTGTTGGAGATCGAGTCCTAGTGAGAAACGTCCAGATGAGATCATAGCTATCATAGCTTTTGGCTAACAAATGGATTAAACAAACGATTAAGACCAGTCTATGTTCGGCTGTGCTCGCCTCTCGGAAACTCTCTGGTTTGTGGCTTAACAGAGATTTAAACAAATCAGCACACAATCTAACACTGCTTGCTTCAGAATCAGAATCAGCTTTAATGGCCAAGTATGACACATACAAGTATGATGCATACAAGGAATTTACAGATACAGTACAACCTGTCCAAGATCATTACAAACAACAACAACAAACAGATCCAAGTCACTGTTGGGCATGCAGCCACCGAGCGGCGCTCCCGTTTATGAAACATAGAGAAGTAAACATCTGGTAGGGGAGGGTTCCACGGTGTGGGGGAAAAAACGCTCAACTGTGTTGTGGGTCCGTACAGCACTCACAACGCAGGTAATAGAAAAAACCACACCAACAAACATTTAAGCACATATTCAGACATTAACAATGACACATCAGGAAGGATGGGCAGGTATGAGCTCCAGTCCACATGTTAACGCGCTGCCATCGAGGCGCGCTGTTATCCAGCTTCATGTTGCCGGAGAGAAAATGAGGAGACAGCGAGACGGTGTGTGTGAATGTGAGTGTGTGTAACCATGTCAGTGTGTGCGTCAGTAGATGCAGGTGTACGGGGGAGAGGAGACTGTTGAAATTCTTCTCAGGGACATTTGATAAGAACCAGGTTGAAGGTCTTCATGGGAGCCAAAATATAAATTGTTTGGATTTCAGGGAGAGATCAAATATTCCTCTCTGTCCCTTCAGTCTGTCAGTGGTTTCTTTTTTAGTCTAATTCAGCCAAATTGTAGTTCAAATTAAAGTTCCAAATCCAAATTAATTCCCAGATTAATAGTTCCAAATCCAATTAATTTCCAGTTGCCCCAATCCGCACCGACAGTTTCTCCAAGTCCGATGACAAATTGCGGATGAGTCCCAGAGCGCCGGCCAGATCGCCTCTTACAGCGTCTGTTCTGCGTCCCAGCTCCCCCAGCATTTGGTTCTGAGTCCCATCAGTACGAATCAACGCATCCAGCTGTTCCTTCAGCCGTCCAATCGCTTCCAGAACAGTGACCAATCTCGACCGTGTTTCAGATCTTTGTTGCTCCATTTTTCGGTAGTTCCAGTAACTGCCCATTCCAATCAGCAGAAACCCGATCACCATGATTGCGAATAGATATATATCTTCAGCATCCTCTTGGGAGAGTATTGACAGACACAGGGGCTGAAACTTTGTCCAAGCGTCCAGCACGTAGCCCGCCGGATACGTCTCCGCAGGACACCCCGGTTGACCTTTGCCGGTGCTTCGTAGAGTTGAGTAGATTTTATCAATAGCATTCAGAGACCAGCTGACCATTTCCATCTTCGCTTATTCAGTTTGGTTTCGGAGAAAATTGCCAAAAGATACTCCAGATAGAGCCACAGGAGACAGAGAGCCGTGGGATAAGACACAGGAGGAGGAGGGAGGGAAAAAAGCGACCGTCCTCGCTGAGAGCTGAGCAGAAGGGACTAATAAAAGAAACACAGTAACTTCAACACAACCCTAAATAAAAAAACGTTCAAAGAAGCATGCATGCATGGAGATATTCTAGATTTTCCTCCAAACCCAGATCTTAACAACAAATGGAGCGATCTTACTTGGAAGTCCGTAATGATGGATTGCAGATCGAAGGCGGTGGAAAAAATGTGATGGACAAAAAGAAAGTGGGAGAAGTTAATCCACTCGCTTGGGTGGGAAAAAGAAAAAGGAAGACTAGCGGCCAACCAGCTCGGATGAGGTTTTGCTAGCAATTCTAGGAGATACGAACGACGAGCACGCGCACCTGAGAGGGGTCAGGGATGTTCTCTCCTTGATCAAGACTTAGAGGGATGTCAGACTAGAGAGAGGTGTTCTTGACTAGAGAGCCAGCGACGGGAGGGGGGCATAGCTGTCAAGTATCCCGTTTTGGCCGGGAAAGTACCATATTTTACCCTACTTTCCTGCCGTCCTCCCGTATTAATATTTTCCTGTAAATCTCCCGTATTATATCTATCTTTAAAATTCCTATGCCTCTCCAAACTGATCTCTGAAAAAGAATGAAGAAGCCTTGCGAGAACCGCCACATACAGTGGCAGCTGTTGCGAGATTTGTGGAGATAGCGGGAACATAAAAAGTAAAAGAGAGAAATGGATGAAAGTGAAGAAGTAATTCCTGCCAAAAAAATCAAAGGTTTGTAAATATCTGGAAATATGGGACAGCGAATTCGCTTTCCTAAAGAAAAGCAGGACTGGGCAAAGTCACGCTTTTTGTAAGATTTGCAATTGCGAATTAAGTGTCGCTCACGGGGGAAGGAATGATGTCACTCAGCATGAGAAAGCGGCCAAGCACAAGCGGTGGCTCGAAGCACAAAGACATGCCCAGGCAATGTTGGCATTTGTGACTAGGAATACCACAGAGGCTGACCAGGTCTTAAAAGGCAATGCTGTGTGCCAAAAACATTTATTTCGCCTCCTGTGACGACTTCAACAAATTTGTAGCTGAGATGTTCCCAGACTCTGCTATTGCAAGAAAATATTCAGCAGGGAAAACCAAGGCCACACAAATCATCAAAGGTAAGTTTATTCAAATTAAGTATAAATATCATCTATGTATGTATACTGTATTTGACAATGTCCAGGCATATTGTCGGCTAATTATTAGCTAACGTTACTGGGCACTCACTTAACAGGTGCCATAGCAGCAGAGCTACATGATGAGTTGGCCAATACATGCCGATCTCAGCCCTTTCGTTGATGTGTGATGAATCGAACAACAGAAAAGCAGACAAAGAATTCGTCATTCTGACCTGACTTTACGATGAGGACACTCTGCATGTCGCCACAAAATGCATGGAGATGCCTATATGCAACGTGGGAAATAAAGAAAATCTGTATGAAAAGCTGAGTGAAGCATTAAGGTAGGGAAACTGCACTGTTTTGTTGATGTATGTATTAGTTTGCATTTAATTACAAACTTACGTTTTGTCCCCAAACTTTTTTTTCTGATTCCAATAGAAAAAGAAGCATTCCATGGGAGAACCTGATAGCCTTTAACTCTGATAATGCGAGTGTCATGAAAGGCAGGCACAACTCTTTTATCAGTTGACTGAGGACCAGCCAACCCCACATCCAGGACCTTGGCTGCATCTGCCACCTAACACAACTGGCCACTGGCTGTGTCATCAGAGCAGCACAGGTACCTGTGGAAGAAATCTTTGTTGGGATATACACCCACTTAAAAAATTAAAATGTAAATTCATGTAAATAAATAGCCTACAGTTGATATATATACCATACCACTTTATTTATAAAGCACGTTTATACACAGCCGAGGCCGACCAAAGTGCTGTACATCAAAACAACAGTAGAAAACACAACCAAGCAATAAAATAGAGAAACACATTAAGATAAGGCAAAACTATGCCACATTAAAAGCCAGAGAATAAAAATGAGCCTTCAGGCGGGATTTAAAAACAGAAAGTGAGGGGGCCAACCTCACTGCCATGGGGAGTTGGTTCCAGAGGCGAGGTGCACAGATCGAGAATGCACGTTCCCCTCGCATCCTCGTTCGAACCCGTGGGACCTGCAGGAGGCGGTGCTCTGCTGACCGAAGTGACCGGTCTGGTAGATATGGCTGAACCAGCTGAGACAAATACGGGGGCGCGTACAAGTAAAGTGACTTAAAAACAAAAAGTAAAATTTTAAAACGAATACGGAAACGTACCGGGAGCCAGTGGAGCCGGGCCAAAACGGGGGTGACATGCTCCCTTCGTCTAGTGCCAGTCAAAAGGCGAGCAGCCGCGTTTTGTACTAGCTGTAAGCGTGCAGTTGCAGCAGTAGTCGACCCATAAAAAAGAGAGTTTGCGTAATCCAGGCGTGAAATCACAAATGCATGAATTACAGTATGCAAATCACGTTTAGTCAGGATGGGCTTCAATTTTGACAGCCGGCGGAGCTGAAAGAAGCAGGATCTCACCACCTGGCTAATGTGAGAGTCCATCCTTAATTCACGGTCCAGAATCACACCAAGGTTTGTAATAGTGGGTTTCACTAAGCTCGAGAAGCAGGGCGGCAGGACAGGGCTCAATGCAGCGGGCGAGGGGGGAACAAATAAAAGAGCCTCTAACTTAGACAGATTCAAATGTAAGAAATTGTTAGAGAGCCAGTCCTTGGCTTCATTCAGGCAATCCACGGTTGATTGCAGCGACTCTTGAGGTTTAAAAGAAACATAAAATTGGCAGTCGTCGGCATACAAATGATAAAAAAGGCCATATCGCCTAAAAATAGCTGCCAAAGGAAGGATGTAAAGATTAAAAAGCAAAGGTCCTAAAATAGAGCCCTGGGGGACCCCACAGGGCAGAGGGGAGGCCTCAGATGCACAGTCCCCCAACCTTACACAAAAACTTCTATCACTAAGATAGGATCTTAACCAGTCAAGGGCAGTTCCCTGAATACCCACAACCTGGTTCAATCGGGACAAAAGTATGAAATGGTCCACGGTGTCAAAGGCTGCTGTAAGGTCCAGCAGAACCATCAGGACATATGACCCGCGATCCGTAGACCGCAGAACATCATTAAAAACTCTGAGGAGGGCGGACTCAGTGCTGTGACCAGCCCGGAACCCAGATTGCAAAGGATCCAAGATATTAAAGGTCTGTAGGTAGTCTGACAGCTGGGTAAAAACGGCTTTCTCAAGAAGCTTGGATAAAAACGGGAGTTTGGAAATAGGGCGGAAGTTTTCCAGGGTGGTAGGGTCCAAGCTGGCTTTCTTTAGGATTGGCTGGACCACTGCTTGTTTAAGAGCCTGAGGAACAGCTCCAGAAGTCAAGCTTGGATTAATAATGTTTTGGACGGGATAACCAACCACTGGGAACACATCTTTCAAGAAACGTGGGGGCATCACATCATTCGGGGATCCAGAGGGGTTCATCCCTGCCACTAAGTCAGTGAGCACTGGGAGAGAGAGAGGCTCAAAATAATCAAAAGAACACTGAGGAGAAACACAACCAAGAGAACCATCCAGTGAGGGTGTGATCGAGGCTCTGATATGATCAATTTTTGAACAAAAGAAATTCAGAAACTTTGAGCAGAGGTCATCAGATATATTAGCCAGAGCAGGTTCACTGGAGAGAAAAGAGTTCAATGGGTCAAAGACGAGACGTGTCAATTTCAGTGTCCGAGTGTATCTATTATGTAATAATTGAACAAAAAATTTAAAACACTGTAGGATGTTTCTTGAACAACTTCTCTTTACTCACTTATGTGATTATTTATTGTAAGAAATAAACATGTAAGGAGCTATATGGTGCTAAAGGTACCAAAATGTCCTTCCTGGGTAACGTCCGGGCCTAAGATCTATCTATAAAATTGTGTCAAAATGTTTAAAAAAATTAAGAAAGGTATTACTCATCTACTAGGGCATAATTCTGGTGATGTTTGCAATAATTCTTACTATTTTCGTAACAAACCAAGGCTTGCTCAACTTTTTATGCAGGTAATAGTTTTGTCCATTTTCTTGGATTACCCTAATGTCCACCCTGGGTAACAGAAATTCAAATGCCAACTTTATTCATACAGCATTTGTGTAGTCATAGCAACCAGCTATAGAATGTTCAAGAAGACTCTGAGGAATCCAGCCATCAACTTGAAAGGTCAGTAGGTCTCTCCTAAAATGTCATTATTTTGACCTTCTCAGTGACTGGTGTCTGATGTCCTAAAATCATGTGTCCTTCTGGATAACGCTAATAAAACACAAATAATAGTTATATTGTTTAAAAGTGTCTTTACCAGCTTAAATCTGTTATCAGTGTTATGGAGACTAAGTTATGTTTAGCTAGCTAGTCCATTGTTACCTGATGTTTTGGCGGGAAAATGACTTCTTTGTCCTTCCTGGATAACAATATGTCATCTGTTACCCAGGACATGTCCCCTGTTATCCAGGATAGACATGTTGATAAATACAGTATATTACTTAGTATTTTGTTAGTTTTAAACTATCAGGTTAATAGTGTACCATTATGTCAATAACAGACTTTAAGTTAAGTTGTAATTTTTCTTCTAAATCACTTTTTTTTCTATTTTAAGTTGTTCTTTTCGATCTTGTTCTCCATGCAAATTTGAATATATTTCATAGTACACACATAGATCTGCCCCCTCCCCCCACCCCCATACACACAGGCACACACACACACACACACAAGCGTGGACAGGCACACACACGCTCATTCACACATGCCCGCACACACACACACGACTGTTTGTGATGTTTCGAGTTCAACTGTCCTTTCAGATGCCACTATCCAATAAAGAAAGAGACTGTTTAGAGCCAGGAAGAATGGGAATCCACAGGCCAGGGCTGAATATCTTGAGGAAAAGAGAGCAAGGTATAATGAAGGAGAGTGAGGTGTTTGTGTAAGCTAGCCTATAAAAAAGAAAAACGTGAGGT
The DNA here is from genome assembly GCA_028564705.1 of Apricaphanius iberus. Classification (NCBI taxonomy): domain Eukaryota; kingdom Metazoa; phylum Chordata; class Actinopteri; order Cyprinodontiformes; family Aphaniidae; genus Apricaphanius; species Apricaphanius iberus. The sequence continues at coordinate 59,156 of JAPXFQ010002161.1, forward strand.
TATAAAAAAGAAACTCATTTGTTTAAAGATTACATATAGTGGTTGGATTACCTGAAATAATAAAAAAAGTGATGTTTTCTTTTTTTTCTGTAGCCATCACAAACACAAAATGAAAGCAAAGGCCAAAACCCCCATCAGCCAGATGACTCCTTCGGATGCACGGAAGAAAAGAGAACAATGGAGGGAAAAGAAGAGAATGCAGAGAGAGAGAAAGAAGATGGTGGATCATCTATTGAATGACACCCCACAATCTATGGATTTGTCCATCGACCCCCTAGTAGAACTCCAACCAGACGCACCCCTAGAAGAACCCCACCTACCCCGAGCAGAACCCTTCCAACCCAAAGTTCAACAACACCCAAGCTCCAGTTTAACAGAAAATGTTGGGGCTCAATCAAAGCTAGTTGGTTCATTAAAAAAAGAAAAGAAACGGCTCAAAGATGAAGTAATGAATCTTAAACGGCAACTTGAGCGATCAAAAAAGAAGTTGGAAAAACTAAGAAAACGTCTTATAAGGGTCAACAAGCTAAAAGGTCTCAGTTCACACAATAGGCCACGGGGAGACAAAAAGCTTGCTGTACTGAAGAAGCAACAGGTTACAAGCTTCCTTTGCAGGGATGAAAACAGCCGACTGCTTCCTGGAAAAAAAGACACGGTGACCAAAAACAAAGAAAAAGTTCAGAGAAGAGTGCTCCTGAAAACTCTGAAAGAGCTACATGAACAATACCAAACCGAAACAAATAAAGAACTCACAATGTAATATAGGCAGTTTTTACGCTTGCGCCCCTTCTATGTAACAGAACCAAAAACAAGTGACCGTGACACTTGTGCTTGCATAGACCACGAAAATGTCCAGATGCTGGCAGATAAACTAGCCCAACATGGAATGTTGAAATCGGCGAGTGTTTCAGGGTTGCTAGCTGACATATCATGTGATCTCAAAAGAAAAGATTGCATGTATCGTTTGTGCGCCAACTGTTGTTACAAAGAAATTGATTTGAATATTCCAGAGGGAAAAGCTGACACAAGATGGCAACAGTGGGAAAGGGTGAAGAACAGGAGCGGTGATAAGGAGTTCACCAATTACATAAAAAAAACAGAAGATGGCACATGGCAGGCCCTTCTCAAAATACTGAATGACAAGCTTGATGGACTTGCCAAACATCATTTCAACTGGATCCACCAACTTGAACATTGCAGGCAACTTAAAGACACCATCAGCGCCAGTGAAGTGGTGTTTCACATGGATTATTCCGAAAATTATGCCTGCAAAATCCACACCGAAATCCAGGCTTTCCATTTTGGTGGAAGCCGTAACCAGGCCACCATTCACACAAGTGTGGTATACAGTCACACAGGAATTCAGTCATACGTGACTATTTCTGATAGCCTCCGTCACGATGAGAGAGCCGTATGGGCTCATATCGAGCCTGTTTTGAAAGAACTCAAACAGCGCCTCCCCAATGTTAACGTCATACACTTCATGAGTGATGGGCCAGTGACTCAATATAGAAACAAAACAAATTTCTATTTACTGAGCACTCTTCCCTTCCTCATGGGTTTCCAAAAAGTGACCTGGAATTTCTCAGAAAAGGCGCACGGTAAAGGTGCCCCTGATGGATTGGGTGGCGCTGTCAAGCGCACGGCTGACCATAAGGTCAAAATGGGAGCTGACATTCAGACCCCAAAAGACCTCTTTGATACTGTAAGTGCCACCACTTCCAGTACTATAAAATACTTCTGGATCCCAGAAGATGGCATCCAGAAGTATGATGAAGTGGTCCCTGGAAGGCTACCAGTGGTAAAGGGCACGATGAAGATACATCAGCTTGTGTGTCTTGCACCAGGAAACATCAGGCACCGTGAGCTGTCCTGTTTCTGTGAAAGAGGTATGAAGGATTGTGACTGCCATAATCCCAGTGCTATTGATTTGAACAGCACAGAAGAAGAAACCTCTGCAAGCACAGCGTGCATGACCAGTAACCTAGTTGGCAGGTTTGTAATAGTAAAATATGACGACATGCCATTTGTGGGCCAGGTGCTTAATGTGGTGAACCCAGACAGACATAACCTTGCTGAGGTTGAAGTGACCTGCATGAGGCAGACAATGGGAAAAAACTCATTTGTGTGGCCAACAACCCCAGATGTGATATTTTATTATGCATCTGATATACATGCCCGCTTGTCAGAGCCTGAGCCATCAACCAGCCGCTCATCTAAGTTGTGTGTCCAGGACTGGAAAACATTCCACAGCATGTGCTAGTAACCTAAAACACTACCACCCAAATACAGTTTCAAGAAATTCTTAAGTCTCTTTTGTCAAAGATAAATCAGTTTTCAACGTTGACATATTTCACAAAGTGTTCTGTAAGTTCCATGAGATGCTGGCAAAATCAATTTCTGTGATGCCATATTTTAACCTGTGATCTATTAAATAAACAGTTCTGTCTTTGAAATAAAACATTGCAAATTTATTTTTCAAATATTTAACAGCTGTCAGTGTCTTTTATTTTGTGCAGTATCATGCATGACTGTTGGAAAAGAGCTTGAAATGCGAAATACTTTGAAATCTCTTCAGTGTGTCATTCCTGGATAACAGCAGGTCATTCCGGGTAACACTATGCCACAGTGAAGAAATTTCACCAAAAACATAATATTGTCTTGGACAAATATCTTTTCTTAAGTTGATGATACAATGATAGATGTTTACCTTCATCTCAAGAGATTTTAACACATTATCCAGTCTTTTTTCTGTATTTGCGATAGAAGTTGGTAAGGTCAGGAGCTTGTAATAAGCCCATTCCGGTACAAATACGAAAATACTTCTCAAATATTTGGATAAAGATATACTATTCCAAAAAAATATTGTTTCTTGAACACAAACAATGGATATCCATCAACTTTTATGTGTTTGCAGTCGTAGAATTTCTAATAAATTTCAATTTCAATCCCGTTACCCAGGAAGGACATTTTACCAAAATGTTTCATACAATCCACAAAAAAAATTCCATTTTCCATTTTATGATTAATCTATGCTGCTCAGTTGTATACAGAAAAGTCTGATGCACATAGAAAAAACTTTAATTGGCATTTTCAAACACTTTTATCTATTTTTTAATTTAAAATCCTTATTCGTCTTTGACCCCAATACAGAAAATAATACTCGCTGGTTGACAGGATGACTGTGGATAATGTCAGAGAAATAATTCTTTCGAGCTGTTTTCACCACCTGCTGAAAATGTCTCCAGGACTCTTTTAATAGGGTTAAAGAGGTAGGGTCCCTGTCCTTCCTCCATCTCCGCTCAAAACACCTACACACCCGTCTGGCCGAACGAGTAGCAGGATTTAGCCAGGGATCTGTTCTATTAACAGAGCGCCGCACCCTTAGTGGAGCAACTTGGTCCAAGGCTGAGGAGCAGAGAGACTCAAAGTAGTGCAGAAGCACATCAGGGTCATTCGAGTTCATGGGAGAGGAGGAAAGCTCAATAAAACAAGAGGAGAATGATGCAGCTGTAGATGCCCTAATAAAACGTGAGTGACGCAGCAACTCGTGTTTAAACGGGCCAGGATGGGAAAGAGCAGTGGCAAAGAGAACCGGCTGATGGTCAGATAGACAGGCAGCATCGTCCACAGATAGTTCATCAATAACCACATTGTGGGATAACACAAGGTCCAGGGTGTGAGTTTGTCCATACGTAGGAGCGTCCACATGCTGAGTTAGGCCAAAAGAATCCAATAAGTTAAGAAACTCAGACACAAAAGGCTTGCCCGAACAACACACATGAATATTAAAATCACCCAAAAGGAGAACTTTGTCATATTTCAAGAAAATATCAGCTAAGAAGTCCGAAAACTGAGAAATAAAATCCCTGTTCGGCGGCGGGGGACGGTACACTACCACACACAATATTGAGGGCGAGTGTCCAAGTTCAAACGCGGAGAGTTCAAAAGAGGGAAACCCCCACAATCCGGTAATAGGTTTGCAGAGAATGGATGCTTTGAATATAGTCAATAGTCCCCCACCCCGTCCTGAGGGTCTGGGGGTGTTCAGGAAAGTACAGTCAGCTGGAAGGAGCTCAGTAATAGCCGACAAGTCATCCGGGCGCACCCAGGATTCAGTAATACACAGGACATCCAGTTCGTGGAGAGTAAAATAATCCTTAAGAACAAAAGATTTGTTACCGATAGATCGCGCATTGATCAGAACCCACCGGTATAATCCAGAGGATCCAGCGTCGAGTTGAGTAGGCTCAGTTGCAGTAGAGTGGTGTCTCAGAGGCAGCAGGTTCTCTCAGGAAATGTCTCGGTGGCAGCGGGCGCAGGGCTGATGAGAGCCTTCAGCAGTAGGCACCAAGCACTGGATAGAGCGGCAACGGGCTTCCCGTTTAAACCTCCCCAAAGAGGCCAGGGTCGCCCGAAGGCGAACCAGACGGCCACTGCGGCATCCACGCCGGCGACGCCTGCGGCTTCCAGGCCGCGGGTGACAGGAGCTCCTCCACAACTCCCGTGGAACACAGGGGAAACGCCAGTACAGCGATTCCCTCTGGTTCAGATAGTAGCCCACGGGGTCGTGTGATGGATTTCGGAGCTCCAGAAGGGAGGATCGGTCATAAGTAAGACGCGCCGATCCAGGTGCAGGAATCAGGCAGGAGGCGATCAGAAACAGCAGATAGAGGGAGAGTAGCAGACGGCGAGCCCAACACGCTGGCGCCATCTTGTATATGTTTATATATTTTTAAACATACATTTTCAACCACTAACTAAATAATTTTCTATATTATAGTGCAAAAAGATGTGAAATCTATAAAGGGTTTGTAGATTTTACTGATTCAGACCACCTGAAGCTCCTCCGGTACTGCAGCACCCGATGGCTGAGTCTGTTAACCTGTATCCAGAGAGTGTTGAACCAGTGGGAAGCACTACAGGTAAGGATGGTAACTCCACCAGATACATACACTGTTTACTATGCTATGTTTTCCGTTTAATTATTAATTGCCACCTTGTGTCCCTATGTACTCTAGGCCTACTTTAACAGTCATGAGGAGGTGGAGAAGAGTGCCAAAGTACATGACCTAGCCATGACACAAAGGCCTTCATGAAAAGCACAGAGCTTCCTCTTTCCGCTGAGACGAAAATCTTTCAGTGAGTATAAACCAGCATTTATATAATTATCTGTTGACATTGTGAGATAATGGGCTGAAGTGTGACTAAAATGCTTCCACCAATGCAGTTTTTTTTACTCTTATGCTGTTGTAGATCTGTGAGAAGATTCTATGAAGCAGTGCTTCAGAAGATGTTCTCCTCCTTTACCCTTGACCATCCACTCCTGAGGGACCTGAATATGCTGGACTCTGCTGCTCGCTTGACATTACTCCAGGGACGGGTAGATGTCAGGGGCAGTTCCCCATTGATAGAATAGTTGCATTAATGAAATAAACTTGCATGATTTAGATCTGCAATGTTCAGTTCAACACTTCTTTATTTTACAGTGGAAAGGCTAGGGGCCCTTTTCCCTCAGTTGAGCTTAAGTGAAGATAGGCTGAGAGAGGAACTCATTGACTACCAGGTGACGGATAGCAAGCAACTACCCCAAGAAGACAACGTTGACAGATTCTGGGGCATGGTAGGGAAGGATGTGAAGTTCAGTAAGCTTCCAAGATTAATGAAGGCTTTACTATGCATTCCCCACAGCAATGCCAGTTCTGAAAGGGTGTTTAGTATGGTGAGAAGAATTGTTACAGAGAACAGGATGTCATTGGACAATAGCACTGTTTGTTCTTTACTGTCATGTAAAATCAACCACTCTGGCCCAGCCCACAAATACACTCCTTCCAAAAAAGTGTTAAAGAATGCAAAATCTGCAACAAACTTGTATAAAAAGTCACTAATGAATGTCAGAGAGCCACAGGAGTGAACAGGATATAGTAAAAGAAAATGTGAAATGTAAATGTTTAGCTTAAAGAACAGCATTGTGAAATAAACTGTAAGTATGTAATGTGTTAAATAGCATATGAACTGAAAAATGTAAAATCAATAAATGTGCTTGATTTACCCTTTTGTGTTTTCATTTAGGTTGTGATATAACATAATGTTCACAGCATTTCAATGTCAACAAAGGTAGGCCTATCAGATTCTGAACACCTAATTGTAGTTAGCAATTGGGGGAAAAGTGATTATAGACTTTTTTTTGTACATGTATCCTAAAATGTACGAGATACTATAGGTTGGTTGTGGTGGCGGTTTGGCTCGTGGCTGATGGAATTTTCCCTTATTGTCAAATCCAAAACTTGACAGGAATGGAGGGAGGTCGGACAGTTTCTCCCCTTAACCACGACTTGGAGAGCCGAACCAGAGAGTAATCAGCTTCTTGATCGTTGTTTTTAAATTTCGCAACGTTCCTCCTGCACTTTCGCTGTCCATTCAGGTTGGAGGAAGACCGCGAATAAGCTGATTGAGAGGGGTTTCAACCAAACTGTGACTTATCAGAATCCAACCCTCTGGGGAGAGGGAGCGGCCGCTCTTGCTTGACCAAGGTGATGCGCCGTTTTCGTCCGGAGAGCAACATTCTGATACAGCAGCTGGTCTGTGGGAATGGTGGCATTATCGTAGAACCCCGTTAGACCCAAGTTCCATGTACAAAGCTCCAGTGCGGCATAGTGGGCTTGCTTTGAATTACAGCGGGCCACCCAAGTAGTCTCTGAACTTTAATTATGCTGTTTCTCTACTAGTACCTTTTTGTCGTACCATACTACACGCAATATGGCATGACTCTTTTAGTGTTCCTTCTCCATTGCAGCACACCAGAGCATCTCAAGTGAGCAGGTACGTCTTATGGTGGGCGGCCCCAGAGTATGTAGTGGGAAGTAAACAAAGGCTCGGCGAAGAACAATGGCGACTCCACTAGCGATCTTGAGCTTTTTGCTCAGTCTGGGGCTTTTTGCAGTCGAACGGCAAAGAGAAAGCCTCTCTCATCAAAGAATAAAGACCCCGGAAAAGCTACACGCTGCAAGGAAAAACACGGTGAAGTAGTACAAACGAGTGTGAGAAGCCCTGCAGGAGAATGATTCTACAGACAGGACCTTGGTACGGCTTGTTTGGGAAGCCAATGCAAATACTACCCCGGTGTGGTGGGCTATAAATACGCTCTGGGTATTTATTTGCTAAAGCCCAGTATGTTGACAAGTTGGCTCTAGTAATAAGTATTCTGTGTGCGTGTGTTTCAGATGCTTGCTCTGCAAAGTCGTCGCAGCCGACGGTGAGTTTGGTCATTTAACCGGGCCTTACAGTGATGGGACATTGTTGTTCTGGGTCTCACCGAACTTTCGTGGCTACATAATGTAAGGATGTCAGAACAAACATTAATCTACAGTACAGACCAAAAAATGTGGACAAACCTTGTCATTCAGTGCGTTTTCTTTATTTTAAAGATTTCAAGCAAATGGCCCCAAAGAGTCTAAGGCCGTTTTCACATGTGTGGCCGTGCCAGAATACGGCCAGAGAAAATGCACATTTCTTCTGTTCAGATGGCACGTATTTGACCCGTACTTGAATCCAGTGTTTTACTACAACTAAACAGCAGGTGGCGGTATACAAATAGGTGTAGTTCTCCAACAAACAAGGGAGTGAGAAGTACCGACGTCATAAAACGAGCGACCGCCTAGAATGTAGACAAACTGGTCAACTTCTACCTGAAGCAATCTACAGGGTGAGTGTTGTAGTAAACCCGCCGTTTTGTAATCTGCTGTGTTGCTGTGGGATGCTTGAATCACGTTGTTTTGGTATTTTTATGGTCGCGAGGTGATTCTGTAATTTCGGCCGGCGGTGTCGTCATTTCCATGTGGAGTGCGTCTATTGCCTTGAGTACGGCCAGAGTAAGGGTTGTGTTCACATGATCCGTGGCCACTCGTACCTGGACTCGGATACTACCTCTAAGGCGGGTCTCTCTGGCCGTATCCTGGCACGGTCCAGTCTGTGTTCACATGGTACGAAATAAGTGGATTGTGACCAAATACGGTATAGGAAAACCGTATCTTCCAACCAGAGTATCTTCCTGGTCTCCCTCTGCAGAACTTTACTTATTTCATCTCCCACTGCAGAGTTCATTTAACTTCAATTTCTCTCCGACCCCTGTGTGTGATTCTTTCTAGGTCAAACCACTATTTTTTACCCTAACATTTTGGTGCCGAGACCCGACGTACGGAGCACTTCCGCCGGTGGTTTTCGTCGAAGGACTTGCTTCAGTGGCCTGCTGCATCAACTTCCACGAGGACCTCCTGCGCGTGCTCCCGTACGATCGATTCGGTCTGAATCACTCGTACAGGGGGGAGATTGTGAGTATGTCTTTTTATGCACCTTTACATTTAAAACAAAATTTATTTATAGGTCACATAACACATCCTTAGATTAGGAAAGCCATAAGACGGCTCAATCCAGTTGCACAAAAGAGACACTCAGAGTAAAAAACCTATACGATCCAGTTTTAGCAGAAATTGATTACAATTAAAAATCTCAAATGACCAAAAAATTTATTTAATTAGTTAAAGAATAAATGACTAACTTCAACTCATCGACAGACTAATTTAATAGCCCTTGCTTTTTCCTTCCTCCTAGAACTATTTTGGTATTCTAACATCAGACTTTACCAGACTAATTAATAGAATCCATTAAAAGTTATATAAACACAACGCAAATTTGGGAAACCATGTTTCTATCAACAAATTAGAGGGAGATTCAAAGTGTATGCATAAAAAGGACCCCGAAAATCTTCAGTTTCTGACAAAATGGCACAAAAAATATAAAGTAGATGGGAAGTTAAAAGGAAATCAGTGGAAGGATTTAGTATGTATTCTTCAGGCAAAAGCATTTCTTGCTAAGGGGAAAAAGAAAGAACGGAAACTAACAGTTGAGAATCGCCCGTCTGTGGGCTCATGAAACAGAGCAGAAGACGCAGAATTTAAATAACAGAAAAAAACACAGAGACTCTAACGATGGGGCTTTTGTTAGGAAAAAACTCAGTGACGAAGTCACACTATTTCCTCCTCCTTATGCAACCCAGACAGAACCCCCTGCGGTTGTTGGAGATTCTTATGCGGCCTCAACAGCACCCCCAGGACACCTACATCCTCCTGTCCCTAGACACCAATTTGCAATTGAAGAAAAAGCACATGGTACCTCAATAAAACAAAGGCTTAGAATTACAAAGAAGGATACGTCTGGTGAGAGTGAACCAGAGGACTCAATAGATGTTAATCCTATGGTCGAAGTACCATCTGCCGATGGCACTCCAAGATATGTTTTTAGACCATGGTCACTTAAAGATGTTAAAGAGGTTGTAGAACAAATCACTAGCCATAAGGAGGATCCAGAAAAATGGACAGACGATATGGTTGATGTGGTCAAATCCTACCGGTTAAACGGTCAAGAATTAGGACAAGCTATGGCTGCAGCGTTGGGAAAAGACTGGCACCGTGTAGCAGGAAATTACACAGGAAGAGATGAGGCCGGAGTTGTGTTGCAATTTCAGAATGATTTCCAGGGAACATTAAAGGAACAATTCGATGCAGTAGCAAATCAAGTTCGCACACAGTTTAAAAAGAAACCAGATTATGGGCATATGGCCTCCATAAAACAGAAGCCTGGGGAAACTGTAGATGATTTTAGATTCAGATACCAAAAGGAGCACGATATCCATAGTGGCCTTACTAAGGAGACTGGTGATGATAGCCCATATATGCGACATTTATGTAATGGCTTGCTACATAGTTTCCACCCCACTATCACTAATTGGATCAAAAATCACCTTCTGACCTGGGAAACATGCAACCTTACCACCCTTATGGCCAATGCACGTTTTGCAGAAGGTGTCATGGAAAGAAAGGGGAGGAAGCCAAAACCCCCAGACTCAGACACACAGGTATTTCACACCCAGTAGAAGACCATGAGGGGGAAAACCAAAAGTTTATTATCAAAGTGAAAACTACAACAGAGGGAGGGGGTTTAGACCACGAAGGAATACACATAATCACACACCCCAGGGTTCATGGAGACATCAAGGTGGTCACCCTATCCCCACGTGTTGGACCTGTGGAGAAGTAGACCACATTTCAGACGAATTTAAGAGAGGCCGAGGAAGGGCCAGAGGGGCAGGTCAGATCCATACACCGAGTCCAACTGCCCCAGACCACTCGCAATTCACACAGCAATGACTAGATACTTTTGCCGCCTCTAATGAGGTGGTGGATTGCTGTGGCGCCTGGGAATTGCTTAATGTTCTGAAAGAGAAGCCTTACATAAGACTTAAAATTAATGAACAAATGGTAGATCTCCTTTGTGACACCGGAGCTTGCAGAACGGTGATTTCCTCTGGCGTTAATCTGCCAGAATCTAAAAAAAACATTTTAGTAAAATCAGCAGATGGTGCTACTACACGCTCATTTTTATCTAAACCAGTGTTAATAACAGATCCACAAACTGGGTTTAGTTTTAAAAACCCAATAGTCATTTCACCACAATGTCCACTCAATTTATTGGACAGAGACTTAATGTCAGCCCTAAAAATCTCCATTATCCCAGTGGGAGACGGCATGAGAGCTGTGAGAACAGGAAATGTAAATGATGACATTTACCTAAATACAACTCATAGACAACAGGGACTCGGTCTGTACTATTCTTTACAAGTTGAACCTAAAGAAAACCTTAAAGACACAACAACAATGATTGAAACAGCTTTGAAAGTAGTTCCTGACCCCGACAAACAAATCATGCCTACATCACAGTTACATGTGACTATGGCTCTGAGGCCTGAACCTGATCCCAAGTTCCAAGACTTTTTTATGCAAGTCTCACCTGCTGTAGTCTTCACCTCACACATCATTAATGATGGAAAATCTGATTCAGCTGCCTCAGTAATACTGACTACCAGCCTTAAACCATTCTTTGATTTGCCTACAGATCCACATATATCTCTGACAAAAAGCAGTAAATCACGTTGGAAAGATTTGGGATATATCGTGCGAAAAGCAAATAACGCCACAGATTTTAAAGCTTTGCAAGAAAATAAAGAAGATTGTTGGCAATACAGTGAATCCACAGGTTTGTATAGGCTGACCCTTATCTTGCCACTCCATTGCACCACTCAAGTAGCACCACTACACTGACCAGAAACAGAAATCATCTTACTGACTGAAGAGGAAGAAAATCAACTCAAAGAAGTCCCTGACACATTATGGTCTAAAAGTCCCACTGATGTAGGCCTACTCTCATCCATTGCTCCCGTTCAAATAACTGCTAAATCACATTTTAGACCCACAGTAAGACAATATCCCCTCTCTGCAGAAGGAGAGTTAGGAATTCAACCAGTAATTGAGGAATTACTAACAGCAGTTGTCATAAGAAAATGTCCTGATTCACCATGTAACACACCAATTTGGCCAGTTAACAAGGCTGATGGGAAAAGCTGGCGTATGGTTCAAGATTTGAGAATGGTAAATTAAGCTGTCCAGACCAGAGCGCCGAATGTGCCTGATCCACACACTCTGTTAAACTCTCTGAGTCCCACTAGGAAGTTTTTCACAGTAGTGGACCTCAGTAATGCCTTTTTTAGCATTCCAATGCACCCAGATTCACAATTTTGGTTTGCTTTCACTTATAAACATGTAAAATACACATACAATAGATTGCCACAGGGGTTCGCAGACAGTCCTACAATTTTTACAGAAGCAATTACCAACTGCCTGGCCAGTTTTGAATGTTCTAAAAACACACAAATTCTTGTTTACGTAGATGATGTCCTGGTTGCATCATATGGATATGAAAGCTGCTTACATGACTCTCTCTCTTTATTGCACCACTTGCATTCCACTGGAAATAAAGTCAGTAAAAACAAAATCCAGTGGGTAAAACCATCTGTTCAATACTTAGGACACACGCTATCAGGAAAAGGCAGACAAGTCCAACCTGGAAGGAGAGAGGAAATTTTAAACACTCCTAAGCCCATGACAAAGAAACAAATGATGCAATTCCTGGGACTAGCTAATTATTGCAGGAAATATATATATCATTGTGTAGAAAAAACACAACCTCTTCTAGAGATGATCCATGGCCAGCAGATGGAAATGAAGGATACTTTAACTTGGTCAGCTGAAACAGAACAAGCTTTTACCACAATAAAACAGGACATCCATTCTAGCACTGTTTTAGTACTACCAGATTACTCCAAAATATTCACTTAAACAGTGGACTGCAAAAATGGTTTCATGACCTCAGTTTTGCTGCAAAAACACGGAGATAAACAACGTCCTGGTTAATTTACTCTAAAAAATTAGACCAAGTTGCACAGGCCTTACCCAGCTGTGTGCAAGCTATTGCTTCTGCAGTTGAGGCCTCAGCTGACGTAGTACTATTCCATCCCCTGACGCTGTTGGTTCCCCACGCAGTAGATGTTTTACTTCTACAAGGCAGGTTAGGATTATTATCACCAGCGAGACACCTTAGTTACACTGCAATACTGATCTCACAACCTCACATTACCATACAGCGTTGCAACGCTTTAAATCCAGCAACGCTTCTACCTACTGCAGATGACGGAGAATCACATAATTGTGTAGAAGCTACAGAAAAATTACAACTACCTAGGCCTGATCTTAAATCATTACCACAACATTTTTCCGCTCAGGCCGCAGAAATAGTAGCTTTGACAAGAGCATGTCAACTTGCAGAAGGCAAAGTGGTAACCATCCACACAGATAGTCAATATGCATTTTCTACCGTGCACTGTTTTGCTAAACAATGGGAAAGGAGAGGAATGGTCACCTCTACAGGAAAACCTATAACCCACTCTCAATTACTGATAAAACTATTAGACGCAGTTATGTTACCAAAAGCTATTGCAATTTGTAAATGTCAAGCACATACCACAGGAAAAGACACAGTTTCCTGTGGTAATAGATTAGCAGATGAAATAGCAAAAACAGCTGCACAAGGCAGTTTCGGCTCCTCTGATAATCATCATCCTTTATTTATAAAACACATTTAAACAGCGACAACGCTAACCAAAGTGCTGTACAAGACAATAAAATACTTAAGAATATACAGCAGCATAAAATAGCTAAAACAAGTAAAAATGGTAAAAACAAACAGACAAGATCTCACAGGGGTTAAACCGACTCATCCGAGAAGGCTTGGGAATAAAAATATGTCTTAAGACGAACTTTAAAAACGTGGAGGGATGGGGCGAGTCGGACCGTCCAGGTGGAGTTTGGTTCCAGACTTAGGAGCACAAACTGAAAGAGCCGTTCCCCCACGGGCCTTATAGCGGGCAGGAGGAACAAGCAGAAGGTGATGTTCAGATGACCTCAAGGTTCGCGCCGGATCGTAAGGGCTTAAAAGCTGTTCCAAATAAGAGGGGGCTATTTCGTGCATTGATTTATAGACTAGCAGGAGAATTTTAAACTTAATGCGAAATCTCACTGGAAGCCAGTGTAAATTAGCCAAGACAGGGGTGATGTGCTGCCGCCGTTCTGTGCCCGTCAGAAGCCTAGCGGCGGCGTTTTGTACCAGTTGGAGCCGCACCACTGAAGAGGAGGGAACACCATATAAGAGAGCATTAGCATAGTCCAGACGAGACATTACAAAAGCATGGACAACTGACTGGAGATCTTTTTTATTCTGGACTCATTTTAGCTTGGCAAGCCGTCAGAGATGAAAGAAACATGACCTGACTACTTGATTTATCTGCACATCCATTTTAAGAAAGGCATCCAGAGTGACCCCCAGATTTTTTATTGTAGGCTTTACCAATGCAGACAATGAAGGGGGCAATGATGGCTCCGCAGCAGCGGGAGAGCAGGGGGCAAAGAAAATAGCCTCCAATTTGGAGCTGTTCAGGTGGAGGAAGTTGGCTGAGAGCCAGGACCTGATTTCACTCAGGCAGTCAGTCAGTGGTTGCAAGGGTCAGGAGGTTTTAAGGCCACATAAAGCTGACAATCATCAGCGTAGAGGTGATAATTCACCCGGTGTTTTCTAAAAATGGCTGCCAAGGGTAAAATATATAGATTAAAAAGAAGTGGACCTAAAATAGACCCCTGGGGAACCCCACAAAAAAGAGGTGCCACTCTAGAGGCGCAATTCCCCAGGGCAACATTAAAACATCTGCCATTAAAATAGGAGCGGAACCACTCTAAGGCTGATCCACGAATGCCAAGTCCAGTCGCTGTAGTAGGATTGCATGGTCTACAGTATCAAAAGCAGCAAATAGATCTAAAAGCACCAACAGCACATGAGAACCAGAATCAGAGGCAAGCAAAATATCGTTAAAAACTAGAATAAGAGCAGTCTCAGTGCTGTGGTGAGGACGAAAACCAGACATAAAAATGTCTAAAACATTGTTGGATTTAAGATAATTAAAAATCTGTATAAAAACCATCTTCTCCAACAATTTGGAGAGGAAAGAAAGCTTTGATATCGGGCGGTAATTGTTGAGGTCAGTAGAGTCCAAGCCTTGTTTTTTTAGAATAGGCTGGACCACCGCATGCTTAAATTCCTGGGGAACAATCCCGTCCTCAGACTTGCATTAATGATCTCCAGGATCGGTTGAGCAACCGCCGGGAAGACTTCCTTCAAAAAACGAGGGGGCATAAAATCACAAGGAGAGACAGAAGGCTTCATAGCAGCCACTGTCATCAGTAGGAAGGAAGCAGAGACGGGGGGAAAATGCTCAAAAGAATATAATGGAGAACAAAGAGGGGCTATTGGATGAGTGGGAGGCAGAATCTGAGCCCTAATTGTGGCAACTTTAGAGATAAAAAAGTTCAAGAATCGAGTGCACTTTTCCTCGGAGGTATTCGATACAGGGACATTTGGTGACAGGACTGCATTAACAGTGGAGTAGAGGGCTCGCTGGTTACCCGAATGTTGAGTAACAATAGCAGTAAAAAAATCATAGCGGGCCTTCCGAGCGACAAGCTGGTAACTCCTCCAGGCCTCACGGAGAAGCTGGAAGGAAGCCTGCGATTTAACCTTTTTCGACCGCCGCTCACATTTCCTGCATTCCCGTCTGGCAGTACGGGTATGAAGGTTAAGCCAGGGGTCAGAGCGACAACGGGAGCGTCGGTATTTTAAAGGGGCAATCTGGTCAAGCACGGATGTGCAGGAGGCAGAAAAGAGGGATAGGAGGGTCTCGGGATCAGAGGAGTCCTCATAAGAAAACAAAAAATCAGAAAATAATATTTGATATTGATATTGAAATATCAATATTTGAGGAAGGAGTGATGTGGCGAGCACGGCAAAATCCTCCCCTGCCTAGGAGAGACAGGCCGGGCCACATCCAGACAAAATAAAATGGGAACATGATCAGACAGAGAAAAAACACATCTGAACGGACCTCTGTTACGTTAACACCAAAAGAAAAAACTAAATCCAATATGTGAGACCCCCCATGAGTGGGAAAGTCAACCAACTGCGTCAGCCTGTAGGAGTCAATTAAATTACAAAAATCAGCCACCAGGAACTTCTCAGGACAGCAGACATGAATATTAAAATCTCCAATTATAAGTAAATGATCATACTTAAGGAGAACATCAGCAAAGAAGTCCGAAAGTTGGGAGAAGAAGGCAGAATTTGCCTTAGGGGGTGTTTCAGCGACTCCAGGAATTAAATATGCCGCTGACTTGTAGAGGTGGGTTCCAGTACATTGTAGGACGCGCAGCAGAAATGGAAGAATCCGTTGAGATCATTTGAACTTCGTTTATTGCTTTATTAAAGTTAACTTCGAATATCCGTGAAAAATGTGTATAGTAGGCTACTACAAAATATTGTGCATCAGCGATCTCAGATGTGTGCGGTCAACAAACAGTACGGCGTCCCAACTCTAGCTCAATCAGCTGAGCAACAGGTGGTATTTAATGAGAAGCCATATCTCCGCCCCCAGCCAATTGACCCACACATCAGAGTCCTTTACATACAACAAAATCCAAACATCAATTAACGAACACCTAACAAACATCTTTATTTAATTTATGGCTCCTACACTCCAGCCCCTAATTATTAAACACCTTAATAATTCCACTATAAATGTGTAGGAGCCATTAATTAAATGGAAACATTAAGATTCATAAAATTCCTTCGAGTGAAAAGTCTTCAAATTAGGTCCATACAAAAGAGTATAAGATCAACATCCTATGTGTTTTCAGTTTAGAGACATCAAAGTCCATGTGATGCCACTTCTTCATAGTATTCGTCTATCCATCTTTAGCTTCCTGAAGCAGGCAAAGCTTTGTTATCGGACGATCCATGATGCTATCCTTCGTTTTGATGCCCACCCGTCGTACGAATCCTTTCTTGTCTGGTAAAGCTTCTAGAACTCTTCCTATTATCCAAGAATTGCGAGGTGCAGTCCCATCCATAATGAGCACGACATCACCAGAGGTAATATTGCGTTTCACTCCGTACCATCTCTGACGCTCCTGAAGCAGAGGCAAGTATTCTCGAACCCATCTCTTCCAGAACAAGTCAGACATGTACTGAACTTGCCTCCATCGCCGCCGAGAATACACATCCGCTTGCTGGAACTCTCCTGGTGGCAGGGATGGTTGAGTCTTCAGGAGCAACAGATGGTTAGGGGTCAATGGCTCCAGATCATCTGGATCCATGGAAGCCTTGGTAATTGGACGACTATTTATTATAGCTTCCACTTCACAAAGAATAGTATGGAGGCCTTCTTCATCCAGATGTTGTACGTCCAAGGTAGAGTTGAGGACCTTCCGAATGGACCGAATCAACCTCTCCCAGATTCCTCCATGATGTGAGCCAGCGGGAGGGTTAAATGTCCACTTGATCCCTTTTTGAAGAAGGACTCCATTGATTCTTGAGAGATTCCACTGCTGAATAGCTGATTTTAGCTCCCGCTCTGCTCCAACGAAATTTTTGCCATTATCCGATCGCATTTCCTTAACTCTTCCGCGTCTTGAGATAAATCTTCTAAGAGCATTTATGAGAGAGTCTGTATCCAGCGAAGCGGCTACTTCAATGTGAATAGCTCGTGTTGTTAAACAGGTAAAAATCACTCCGTACCTCTTCACGATACTCCTCCTGCTCTTCACCTCAAATGGTCCAAAATAGTCTACCCCAACATAGGTAAATGGTGGTTCATTTGGGGTCACTCTATCTACAGGTAAGTCTGCCATTTGTTGAAAGACTGGCTTAGCATTTATTCTTTTACAAATCACACACTGTGACACAATCTTTCTGACAGCAGAATTGGCACTGATGATCCAAAACCGTTCTCTCAGCTTAGTTAGCATGTGATTCCGCCCACTGTGTCCTGTCTGTTGATGTATTTCCCTTAGAAGAAGATCTGAAATATGGAGATCTTTGGATAATATGATGGGATGTTTAAACTCCATAGGCATGGAAGAAGCGCTCAGCCGACCACCAACTCTCAAAACACCATCTCTGAGCAGTGGACAGAGCCTCTTAATGTGACTACAGTTTCTCACTGGGTCACCTTTCTCCAATCTTGCGATCTCTTCAGCAAATTTTTCTCTTTGACAGAACTTTATTATTTCCAACTCTGCTTTCTCCATTTCTTCAACAGTTAAAAGTCTTTGAATCTTTTCCTGCTTAATAACTTCCGTTTCATACTTCAATGGAAATTTCTGTTGCTCAACATTTGAGGTGCTCTTGTCAAGATCTGTGCTCAGTTTCTTCTTCTTTTCTTGACAGCAGGACCAAAGCCAACCTTTAAACCTCAAAATCCAAGAGACTGCTCTTTTCAGGCGAGTCCATGAAGAAAAATAGTGAATCATGCGAGTCACAGGATCATCTTTCACATTCACCTGTAATGAATTGACTGTGGCAGCTGCCTTAATCTCAAGATCCTCCGTCATATCATTGTGGACATTTTGCTGATCAACAGGCCATTCGTTATCTGGACTTTGTAGAAAAGAAGGCCCTGCCATCCATAATTCATTCTTCAGGAATGCTTTGACCGATGAACCCCTGGAAGCCATGTCTGCTGGATTGCTTGAGCTTTCGACATACCTCCACTGGGTAGGTTGGGAGACTTTCCGAATTTCTGAGATTCTATTTGTGACAAACACTTTAAACCTAGAGGTCTCATTCTTGATATACTTTAGTACAGATGTACTGTCGGTCCAAAACACAGAAGGTGTGAGTTGCATGTGCAGTTCTTTTCCACATAGCACATCCATACGACTCGCCATTGTGGCAGCGATAAGCTCCATACGGGGAATAGTCGTAGGTTTCAATGGCGCCACTCTCGACTTTCCCATAAGGAAAGCGCTGTGTATTTGTCCCTTTGCATTTTGTGTTACCAAGTAAGTGACGGTGCCGTATCCATCCTCACTTGCGTCACAAAAATGATGCAAGTGTGCACAAATCACTTCTCCAAAATCTGCTGGCTTCAAACATCTTTTCAGGCTAAAGTTTTCAATAAGATGCAGGTCTTGCAACCAGCTTGCCCATTCTTTAGACGCTGACTCAGAAATTATGTCATCCCAACGACACGCTTTCCTGCTAAGGTCACTTAAGATTTTTTTTTGCCTTCAACACAATTGGACTCAATATTCCTAAGGGATCGTAGACGGAACTCACCGTTGATAAGATTCCCCTTCTAGTGAATGGTCGGTCTTTGATTACTATCTTGAATTTGAAAGAATCAGATTGAATACACCATTCAACTCCGAGGACTCTTTCCATGGGCAAATGATCTTTATTCATGTCCAGCCCTTTAACGTCCTTAGATCGATGACTTTCAGGTATTGCAGCCAGAACAGCATGTCGATTGCTTATCCACTTGGTCAGCCTGAAGCCACCCTCTGCACATAGGGCTAGAAGTTCATGATGGAGATAAATTGCTTGTTCTTCTGAAGCTACAGACACCAAGCAGTCATCTACATAGAAAGAATGCAACATACTATTCACAGCTTCTTTGCTGAATTCATTTTTATGGTCTTCTGCACATTTTCTAAGAGCAAAATTGGCACAGCTTGGGGATGATGTAGCTCCAAAGAGATGAACCTTCATTCTGAAATTCTCCAAGTTCTTTGTCATGTCCCCATCTGGCCACCAAAGGAATCTCAAAAGATCTGTATCATATGCTGGGACCTTCACCTGGTGAAACATGGACTCAATATCAGCCATGATTGCCACAGGTTCTTTCCTAAATCTAGTCACCACACCGATAAGTGAACTGGTTAGGTCTGGGCCTTGGAGTAACTTGGCATTGAGTGAAACACCTCGGAAGCTGGCCCCACAATCAAAGACGACTCTTAACTTATGTTTAGTAGGATGATAAATACCATGGTGTGGAACATACCAAACTCTGCCATCCCCACGTTGCACCTCTTCATCTGGCACCCTTTCAGCAAAACCTTTGATAATAAGGTCATTCATGAAGGAAGCATAATCTGTATAAAAAGATACGTCCCTATGAAACATTTTCTTTAGCTGCAAAGCCCGCTGCTCCACAATCTTCCTGTTATTTGGCATTCTTGGTTCCTTTTCTCTCAGAGGCAGACTGATCTGGTAATGGCCATGATGTTTCCTTACAGAGTTGTTAACTAATTCCATAAACCTTTCATCTTCTCTGGATAGTCCTTGTTGCTCTTCTATATTACATTCAGGAAAATCTACCTTAAATTGTTGTTGCCAGATCTCCTCCAGATTCACAACCGCCAATCTGTTTACTGTTAACCATGGCATTTTCTCATCCCTTGAACTTCCATGTTCTCCTGTAAGTGGTCCATTCACGGTCCAACCAAGCGTGGTTCTAATTGCGAAAGGGCCATTATCAACACTGCCTATGACTTCGAGAGGCTCCAAAGCTTTTGGAACATTTGTTCCAATCAACAAGTCGACATCAGCATCCACTTCAGGCAAATGAACTTGATTCAGATGAGGCCAACGTTTTAGATCCTGTTGTCTAGGTATATTTCCTGTGTGCACTGGCATGCGCTGTTGTGTATACGTTTTGGGCAAATCACAAAAATCCTTTCCTTCCAGCCCAGCCACTTCTAAACCAACCACCACGTGGCTGCGCACCACTTTCTCCTGGCCCATGGTTCTTAAAAGTATGTGAGCTTTTCTTCCATTAAGGCCAAGCTTATGCATGAGGGTCTCAGTACAAAACACTGCTGTACTTCCTTGGTCCAAAAATGCATATGTTTTAATTATCTTGTTGCCTTTCTTTGCCTTAACTTGCACTGGAACAATGGGGAGTTTGCAATCCTGATCACCAGCCCCTGTTAAACCACTGGACACAAGGGTATTATCAACAGCAACATTCAGCTCCTCGTCTACAAGTTCAGAATTGTTACACTTTTCCTTTGGATGGATATGCAAAACAGTTGGATGTTTACGTCCACATTTTTCACAGATGCTTTTTTTGTTGCAATTTTTGCTGATGTGTCCTACAGACAAACAACCGAAGCAGACACCATTCTCCTTTAAGAAGCCAATCTTCTCTTTGCGGGCCTTTAATTCCAACTCCTCACATGATATTAATGCATGTCCACCTCCACAACATAGACACATTCTTTGTGTTCTCGGACTCAGGCCATCCTCGTTAATCTGTGGCTTTCTTTCTAAAGGAGCGACAGCTGTAGCAAAACTACTGCCTTTTAATTTAGAATATGGCTGTGGTCTTTGCTTGTTTGTCCCTTTATTTATAGCCAATGATTGACCGTAATGAATGTTTCCAAATATTGGATCGGTTAAAATCCTTACTTGTCTCTCAAAGTTGACGATATCAATAAATGTAGCCCTTTGTTCATGTCTTTCCTGCAACTCGCAAGCTGTGGTCCTCCATTTATCTCGGAGCTTGTAAGGCAATTTCTGGATCACTGTTATCATATTAGATGGAATATCCAATTCATCGAAATAATACACGTCCTCCATTGCATTGGCACATCCTCTGAGGAAGAGGCTATAATCCTGAAGAGCTTCATTATCATCAGCTTTTATTAGAGGCCATGTAAACACACGCTCCATGTAAGCTTGTGCGATCTTCTGTTCATTTCCAAATTGCTCCTTTAATATTGTTTTCGCTTTGATGTATCCTCGTTCAGGATTAAGATGCTGACAACTTCGAACCAACTCTTTTGGGTGACCAGAAGTGAACTGTTCAAGATAATAAAGTCGATCACTATGACTTTCTGTGTTTCTCTCTACTCCATTTTCAAAAACCTTTATAAATGCATGGTATTTCAGTGGATCACCATCAAATGTTGGTATTTCCTTTTTCGGTAGGGCTGATAAACATTGTTGTTGCATCAATAAGGTTGTGATTTCATTTTGTTTTCTCATTATATCCAACACATTACTTTGTTCAGCATTTCCTGAATTATTATTCAAATTTTGAACCTGTTCAAACTGTGAGTTATGTGCCCTCTGTTGTTGAGGCAAAGACACACAGCTCTTAAAATTGAGTTCTAGCGGCTGAGATACATGGAGTACCTTAGGCCTCACTGATGGATCAGAACATCGCTTTGTCACCTCTTCAGTATTCTTTGTCATTTGTGGAATAAATGATGTAGCGTCGGCTGACATATTTACTTTAGGTTTTGCTTTTTCCACATAGGAATTCATTCCATCCTCAGTTTTCTTTATGATGGACCTTTTACCACTTATAGAGCTATGTGATCGTAGAACAGTCAGCTTGGCCATTTGAGCTGTGATCTCTTCATCCAGTTTAAGTTTTTCCTTCCTCTTTTTTAACTTTTGTTCCTCTTCTTCCAGTTCATGTTTTTCTTTTAGCAGTTTTTGTCTCACCATCAAAGCTGCTAAATCAGCTTCAGCCTTTAAGCGCACAGAAGAAGTGGAAGAGTTTCATCCTGATGCTGAGCTTCGTGACCTTGCTCTGCTGCCAATATTTGACACACTGTCACTTGGTTTTATATTGTCCTGCAATTCCTCCATCTGGTCAGCAGGCGGAATAAATTCTGCTTCATCAACAGCACCATACGGTTCCTCATGACTTTCGCCCTGGAGAGACTCATCTGGTGCATCCAGCCATCTTTGCACAGTGCTTTTAAATGCATTACAGTATTCCATCAGATTGTTGAACCATTCACTTTGTTTGTTCTGTTCATCCTCTGACAATAAAGGAATCAATGCATTATGTGACAGTATTGCGTTTTTACAGAGGAAAACCAACTTCTCTTTCTGAATCTGCACAGTTGATACATTCTTTCTCCCTTTCAAAAGAGCTTTTATTTTTGGAATGAGCCCCTTCACTTTATTTACTAAGATTGTGCGCTCTTGCTGCAGCTTTTCAATTTTATTATCCAAAGCTTTAGCAGTTAGCTTTATTTGTCTTTTTTCACAATCCCTTTGTTTTGCAGACCCGACACTTATTTGACTCATCTTGCCTTTTTTAAATTTTCTCTACAAAAAGAAATAATCATCAAGCTTCCAATTAAATCACATGTCCTCAACTTCATCAGTGACATCTCTTAAACAGTTCAACAGATAAGACGTGATTTCTTGCAACAGCAAATCCGTAAATCAACTCAGCAGGCGTTCAGAACTTCTTACAACAGGCAGGGCAGTGACTCCACAGATTATAGCCTTTGTGCTCACGAGCAGATTCATGCACACGCCCACTAGTGTGCTTACCTGTTTTCCAATACTTTCCTTCTAGCAGTCGGATAGTTCGTTATCCTACCTCTGTGTTCTGTGTCCAGGGTTGCTTACATCGATCCCTTTAAAATCCTCCTTTCTCTAATGATGATCCTTATTGCCGTGTTTGTTGACAATGTGTTTCAGCGACTCCAGGAATTAAATATGCCGCTGACTTGTAGAGGTGGGTTCCAGTACATTGTAGGACGCGCAGCAGAAATGGAAGAATCCGTTGAGATCATTTGAACTTCGTTTATTGCTTTATTAAAGTTAACTTCGAATATCCGTGAAAAATGTGTATAGTAGGCTACTACAAAATATTGTGCATCAGCGATCTCAGATGTGTGCGGTCAACAAACAGTACGGCGTCCCAACTCTAGCTCAATCAGCTGAGCAACAGGTGGTATTTAATGAGAAGCCATATCTCCGCCCCCAGCCAATTGACCCACACATCAGAGTCCTTTACATACAACAAAATCCAAACATCAATTAACGAACACCTAACAAACATCTTTATTTAATTTATGGCTCCTACAGGGGGCCTATATAATAAAACGCAAAGAGTCGGAGGAGACAATCCAAGTTCAAAGGTGGACAGTTCAAATGAGTCACAATTTCCCTGATAGGAGGTAGGCCGACAGGGGATATTAGCCTTGAAAATAGTCAACAGACCTCCGCCACGGCCCGTTGGCCTAGGAACATTCAGGTAGGCACACCCAGCAGGTAACAGTTCGGCGATTGGAGCCAACTCACCCGGCACAGCCCATGACTCGGTGATATAAAGGACGTCCAACTCCCGATCAATGAAGAAATCCTTCAGGATGAACGTTTTATTCCGGATCGAGCGGGCGTTGATCAAAGCGCACCGCAGCGGCACCGCCGGTTGAATGACAGGACCTCCAGGGGTGTGGCAGTTGCTGACACGTCGGAGATTAGACGCCTTCACTCCTCGCCAGCATCTGTCACAGGTCTGGGGCAGCTGCTCTTGGAGATGGAAAGAACAGCTCATGGAGCAACAAGGAGGCCCCCACATCAGACGGAGTTGCTGCGCTCGTACCGAGCAATCCAGAGCCGATCGAAGGTGAACCCGGCGGCCACTACGACAGCCCCGCCGGCGGCGACGTCTTGGGAGCCGCCCATGAGGATGTGTCCTCCATAGGGTGACAGGAACAGTGGGAAACTGATGTTTGAGCCTTTCCCGGAGGTTATTGCTGCAACACAGGGGAAAACGCACAGAATACCAAAGATCCAAAAGGGTAAGTCTGTCATAGGTCGTGAGTGAATATCCCAGGGAAAGCACATAACATAAAAGGATAAAAAATAAGAAGAGTCCAGAGAGGGATAGACGGCATGCCGAACACGCTGGCGCCATCTTGATGCTTATATACAGACCATAGAACAGGATTTTATAGATCAGACTGTTTTGAAAGACATGCAAACACACGCTCCCATTTCTGAAAATCAACTATGGAAGACAAAAGGTGCCACTTTATCTGAAAATGGACTTTATGTTGTAAATAATAAATCCATCCTGCCCAAATCATTGTTCAAAGCTGCTGCAATTTTGACACATGGCCCATGCCACGTGTCAACAGGGGGGATGAAACACCTAATTCAACAACATTTTACAACATACAATCTTGAAACCTATTTAAAAAATGTTTGTAGGTCCTGCACAATATGTGTAAAACACAATCCTCAAGGCAACATGAGACCTAAAAGAGGACAGTTTCCTCAACCAGCTTATTCATTTCAGACAATCCCCATGGATTTTATAGAACTAACACAAAGTGGACCTTACAAATATTGTTTGGTTATCATTGATGCATTTTCCAAGTGGGTAGAAATTATTCCAACTGCTAAAAATGATGCCTTAACAGTAGCAAAAGCTCTAGCAAAACAATCATCGCTAATCATGGCATACCACAGACAATCTACTCAGATAATGGCCCACATTTTGTAAATGAATTTGGATTGTTTTTTTGGATTACTTCATTTATACAACAGTAATCCAACAACAGTAATCCAAAATACAACAGTAATCCAAAACATGGCTGCTCATTTAGACATCAAACTAAAAAATCACTGTGCCTATCATCCTCAAGGCGCCGGATTGGTTGAACGTCACAAAGCAACAATCAAGAGCAGACTTAGGAAATGTATGGAAGAAACTAAAAGACCATGGCCAGAACGCCTAGATTTAGTTAAACTATACATGAGAATAACTCCAACAAACCAAGGCCTGACTCCTTTTGAAATCATTTATGTAAGGCCTTATAGACTAGCCCTGGTAGAAACAGATTTACAAAAAGCAGATGAAGAACTCACTTTAGCTGACTACATGAAAATAACCATTTTAGCTAAAGAAGTACAAAGTACACACAGTCTGCCTATCTCTCCTTCTGTGTTACAGAACCCTGAGAAGCCCATAAAGCCTGGAGATTGGGTCTTCATAAAAGTTATTAAAAGAATAAACTGGACCAGCCCAAAGTGGGAAGGACCCTTTCAAGTGTTGCTGGCCACTCCCACTGCTGTGAAGATTGCTGAGAGACCTTCCTGGATTCACCTTACCCATTGCAAGTTGCAGAGACAACTGGATTAATAGATGTGTGACAGGAGGAAGTCTGGGCTTCAAAGGGCAGAAATTCCACTAGGGGTTCTGATCTCAAACCCAGCAGAAAAGCAGTCCTGTCACCTAGTGGTCAAACTCTCTGAAAAGGGAGGCTATTCATCCAGTTGTTTTTCTCTGCCACCACCATGAAGATTATTACATTATTTTGCCTGACACTGCTCAGCCTGGCAATGTTATGGCTTCTGAGTTCACACGCCACCCCATCACGTGGCAAAAGATTTGTAATTGACACCCATCATGCCTTCAAGAAAACCTGGTATCAGGTGGCTAACTTGACTGCTAAACGTTTAGGTTTTAATGCTAGTTGTTATGTCTGTTCCTGGATCCCCCATCACTCAGAAGAAGTGTCATCGATGACTGCTGTCCCAACCACCTTAAATAATACCATATGCCTGCTATACAAATTAACTATAACAACTGTTGGAACAGACTCTTCCACCTTACCTCACTGCTGCACTGCTGAGCACAACAGGACATGGTCCCAGCCTGGTGACTTTTCCCAAAAAACGAATGCTTCAGTTGCCAAAGGAATCAACTTACCACGCCTTACTGGAACAGACATTTTCTGTTTTTCAGTCCCTTGTATCAGCAAGCATACATTTTTAGGAGATTCCACCTGCGAGGACACGCTACCCTTGTCAGCAACCTACACGAAGACGATGCATACATTTTCCATACATTGTTCCCCATGGCTGGAGTATCAAGCCTCATGAAAAGGATGAATGAGGTTTGGTGGACTTTGGAAAACATAACAGACATCCTTGCCAAGATGTCCAACCTGCTGGCCAACGACCCTGAAAAACTGGCGATGAGAACCATGCTTATGCAACATCAGGTAGCACTGGAAACTCTATTTGCGTCTGAAGGTGGACTTTGTACTGTAATCGGTGAACATTGTTGCACTTACATCCCTACACCACATGACAATTGGACTTTCATTCATGACCGGGTGCAGGGATTAACTGACTTTTTAAAAGCACAGGAAAGCAGTAATGGACAGTGGGATCTCATGGGCTGGCTGAGAACTGGCAGGTGGTATCAGGTTCTTTTAAAAATAACTATGCCATTCATTGTAATTTTGATACTTTTCTGCATTTTTGTTAGTTGTGTTCTCCCATGTATAAAACAAATGATGAATAAGATGATAACTAACACAATGGTCCAATACTCTCTTCTTAATCAGAGGCTTGAAGATGATGACAGAAATGAAGAAGATGTGGTGTAAAAACCTTTTTATGACTCCATTAATCTAAACTACTGCTCAGGTAACGATTAATTGGATGATGTCTAGGTGAAGCCCACATTAATATCATTTTGAAATTGCTACTTATTTTTGCAATTTCTTTGTTGAATGTCTTATTACATTTCTTGAATTTGGGATGCTACTTAGTTTTGCAACCTTTTGTTGTCTGGTTTTTATTATTCTTAAATTGTTACATTATTAGAGTTCTTACCTATTTTACAACTTTTTGTTGTTCGTGATCACATTTAAAAAACACATTTCAGGGGGGAAATGTTAGGGGAAAATAATGTTGTATTATTATTTTCTTAGGGTGTATTTCTTTATCACATAGTTTAAATGAACTTTTTAAATGTCATTTGGTTTCAATGTATACACCCTGTTCTTTTAAGATGCTAATGAAGTTTGACCAAATAAAGAGAGACTGCAGTGGGAGGGCCCTTTGAGACCAGGTGACAGAGCTGTGTGATCAGGACATAGAGATGGGAGGCTGTCTGACAAGCTGAGAGGAGAACAAACGGTCAACCAGAGTATCTTCCTGGTCTCCCTCTGCAGAACTTTACTTATTTCATCTCCCACTGCAGAGTTCATTTAACTTCAATTTCTCTCCGACCCCTGTGTGTGATTCTTTCTAGGTTAAACCACTATTTTTTACCCTACCAATAGGCCTCACGGTTCTTGAGATATTAAGAGTTAAGCTGCATTCCCATTCAAAAAGCCTAAAAGTTAAGGATCCAAAGTGCTGTGCATTAGTGTGCCTGTGTCTGTGTGTCAGTGAACCCTGGCCAGTGATTGGTCGAAAAATGTCAGGCCTTACTGTATATGGAGTGGAGGGAGCTCTGGAGAGATTAAAGACGGAGCACAAAGGAACCTCACAGCCATAGGGATTTAATTATTACATGTTAGACTGCCCTACTAAGACCAATTTTTTGCAATACTATTGTATAGTATTGTGTTGTACTGTGGAAGGTTTTTGTAACCTCATGGAAATACATTACACCATTGCCTGCCTGAACTTATTAGTGCGGAGTGTTCTTTTTTTCTCAGTATATGGGTCTACATTGCTCCAGGTAAGGTGTTGTGTCATTGTTAACTGACATGTTAGTGTTTGCCAATATAATGTCGGGGTCATTTAAGCTAACAAGAGCATTTAAGCTAGCATTAGCATATTAATACGTTTAAGCTAACATGTGCTTTTTAAGTATATTGTAACATACTGAATAGCTTATGTCACTATTAACTAACATGTTAGTGTTTGCCTACATGCTGTCAGGGTCATTTAAGCCAACAATAGCATTTAAGCTAGCATTAGCATTTTACCTGATTTAAGCTAACATATGGGTTTTAGGAATATTTTAACCTTTTAAATGGGTTGCTACATTGTTAACCAACATGTAAGTGTAGGCCGATTTGCTTTTGGTGTCATTTAACCTAACACTAGCATTTAAGATGGCATTAGCATTTTAGCTGATTTAAGCTAACATATGCCTTTTAGTAATAGTTTAACCTTCTAAATGGTTTGCGTCATTGTTGACCAACATGTTAGTATTTGCCTACTTGCTTTTGGTTTCATTTAACCTATCACTAGCATTTAAGCTAGCATTAGCATTTTAGCATGTTTAAGATAGCCTATGCTTTTTAGGTAAATATTAACATAATAAGTGGCTTGTGTCATTAAGTAATATGATATTGTATAACTAGATAATGTCTGGGTCATTTAAGATAACAATAGCATTTGAGCTAGCATTAGCTTTTTAGCTGATTTAAGATAACATATAGTTTTTAGGTATATATGAACATGCTGAGTTGGTTTCGTCATAATTAACCAACATGTTGGTGATTGCCTACTTAGTGTTGGTGTCATTTAAGCTAACATTAGCATTTTTGATAGTGTTAGCATTTTAGCACATTTAAGCTAACATGTTTTTTAGGTATATTTTAACATACTGAATGGCTTTTGTCATTATTAACTAAGATGTTATTGTTTGCCTACTTGCTTTTGGTGTCATTTAACCTATCACTAGCATTTAAGCTAGCATTAGAAATTTTGCTTGTTTAAGCTCAAATTAGCTTTTTAGCCAGCGTTAGCCTTTTTTCCTCATTCAAATCAATATAAGGTTTTTAGGTACATCTTAACATAGTGAATGGATTGGGTCATTGTTAACCAACATGTTAGTGTTTGCCTACTTGCTGTTGGTGTCATTTAAGCAAATATTACCATTTTAGCTAGTGTTAGCATTTTAGCACATTTAAGCTAACATGTGCTTTTTAGGTATGTTTTAATATACATAATAGCTTCTGTCATTATTATCTAACACGTTAGTGTTTGCCTACACCCTGTCGGGGCCTTTTAAGCCAACAATAGCATTTAAGCTAACATTAGCAATTTAGCTGATTTAAGCTAATATATGCTTCTATAGCAATATTTTAACGTTCTAAATGGTTTGTGTCATTGTTAACCAACATGTTAGTATTTGCCTACTTGCTTTTGGTGTCATTTAACCTAACACTAGCATTTAAGCTAGCATTAGAAATTTAGCTTGTTTAAGCTATCATATGCTTTTTAGGTATATCTTAACATAGTGAATGGTTTGTCATTGTAAATATGTTGTTTGCCTACATGCTGTTGGGTTCATTGAATTAACAATTGAATTTAAGCTAGCATTAGCATTGTAACTGATTTAAGCTAACATGGGCTTTTAAGGTACATTTTAAGATACTGAATGGTTTGTGTCATTCTTAACGTCATTCTTAACTAACATGTTAGAGTTAGCCTACATGCTGTTGGTTTCATTTAAGATAACATTAGCTTTTTAGCTAGCGTTAGCCTTTTTTTCTCATTCAAATCAAAATAAGGATTTTAGGTACATTTTAACAAACTGAATGGATTGGGTCATTGTTAACCATAATGCTAGTATTTTTCCAACATGGTACCAAAAGCATTTTAACTAGTATTAGCATTTTAGCTAATTTAGGTTAGATTGGTAGTTCAACTCATTTTTATTATACTGAAGATAATGGATTACTATTACCAAGCATATTAGCAGGCATCAAGATGTGACAAATTGCATGTTGTGTAGCGTTAGCTTGTATTGCCGAACTTTTGCTACTGAGCACACTTTTCAGATTTCTTAATGTTTGATAACCCTGGTTTTTACATTTTAACACATTTCTACAGTTTTGTACAACTTGTTTAGCAATTTTCTGCAAGAAAATTCAGCTTACAGCATTCACACTGCATTTTCGCAGGAAATGCAAATTTTTCTAGTTATTATTATTATTCTGGTTGCTCGTTTCTTTGGACTTCGACTACTTCTGCAATTTTCATGCGATTTTTGCGATTCAAAGTTTCACACGTTCAGCTTCTATTTCTACTTTTTATTCTTTTTCGAATATTCAGCTTTTTATGCGATTTTTGCTCCCATTGAAATGAATGTAAATTCATGAAAATTCCGCAAAAACTTTATGCTTTTCTACAGCTAACTACATCAGCATACTTTTAGCTAGAAACGCTTTTCACCTTTTAAATGGGTCACAAGGCCTTATGCTATCTTCGTATGAAACAGCTTTTTGCTATCTTTTACGGTTTTTCTAAAATCGCGATTTAAATATCATGCTAATTTTTTCAGATTTACAATGTATTTCAATGACGGAATTCTTCAACTGCTAGAGTGTACACTCTAGCAACTGATGTTTTTTTGACACTTTTGATCCGCCACAAACAAATTACTCCAATTTCCACAAATTTCACACTATCGGCACATACTATACCTTAAAACGTAGGAAAATTATTCTGGATTTTGGAAAGGTTACCAAAATTAATGTGACTGCCACAGATTTTTGGCAAATCGACCCAAAGCGACGGATCGGAACCCTCAAGTGAATAGGAAAATGCATTGGGACAGAAAAAATTTCAGAAAGGGACAGCTTGATTCTCACCTATCTTCGTAAAGTCATATCTCAGAAACAATGCGATGTAAAACCATGAGCCTTGCACAGATTACACTTATTAGTGTGGAGTGTTCTTTTTTTCTCAGTATATGGGTTTACATTGCTCCAGGTAAGGTGTTTTTGAACAGACTGAACATGTGTCATTGTTAACTGACATGTTAGTGTTTGCCAAGATAATGTCGGGGTCATCTAAGCTAACAGTAGTATTTAAGCTAGCATTAGCATATTAGCGTAAATATATTGTAACATACTGAATAGCTTGTGTCACTATTAACTAACATCTTAGTGTTTGCCTGCTGTCAGGGTCATTTAAGCCAACAATAGCATTTAAGATAGCATTAGCATTTTAGCTGATTTAGGCTAACATATTTTTTTTAAATATATTTTAAAATACTGAATACCTTGTGTCGTTATTAAATAACATGTTAGTGTTTGACTACATGCTGTCGGGGTCATTTAAGCCAACAATAGCATTTAAGCTAGCACTAGCATTTTACCTGATTTAAGCTAACATATGGGTTTTAGGAATATTTTAATCTTTTAAATGGGTAGCTACATTGTTAACCAACATGTTAGTGTAGGCCTACTTGCTTTTGGTGTCATTTAACCTAACACTAGAATTTAAGATAGCATTAGCATTTTAGCACATTTAAGCTAACATGTGCTTTTTAGGTATGTTTTAATATACATAATAGCTTCTGTCATTATTATCTAACATGTTAGTGTTTGCCTATACCCTGTCGTGGCCTTTTAAGCCAACAATAGCATTTAAGCTAACATTAGCAATTTAGCTGATTTAAGCTAATATATATTTTATAGCAATATTTTAACGTTCTAAATGGTTTGCGTCATTGTTGACCAACATGTTAGTATTTGCCTACTTGCTTTTGGTTTCATTTAACCTATCACTAAGCATTTTAGCATGTTTAAGATATGCTTTTTAGGTAAATATTGACATAATAAGTGGCTTGTGTCATTAAGTAATATGATATTGTATAACTAGATAATGTCTGGGTCATCTAAAGGACAACTAAGCACCAAATCAACTTTTTGTAGCTTATAAACTGCATAAATATGCTTCTTATAGTTCTCTCTACATGTTCTGGTCCCTTTTTTGACATTTGAGTGCAAATTAGATAAAATATCACTTTTGAGCCTAAAAACGTCTGTGTGGCGCCATCTGTGCATTTTCGGTTGCACTACATTATAATTTCATTCCTGTCCTCCCCATTTGCTCAGAAGTTTGTGTGACATGAATTGGTGGTGTGTGACGTCCGTCGCTCTGCCGCTTGGGGTATAAATGCAGTCAAGGCTCGCATTGCTCACACACGCCCTGTAGTAAGTTGGAGTTGGAATACTGAGTGAGCGTTTTACATCGATTTTCAGGTTAGCAAGTTATCATTAGCATAGTATTTAGTTAGTTCTTTAGCGTAGCGTTTTTAGTGTAGTAACTTTAGTCAGGTAGTTTAGTAGCGTGGTTAGTTTAGTATAATTTAGTCATTGTGTGTTACTTTAGATTAACGGAGTGCTTTTAGTATAGACTAGGTGTTGGCATTAGTTGTTGTTCGTGTTATTGTCTTGTTTGTTAGGTTGGGGAGAACGTGTAGTGTTGTGGGCTGTCATAGTGCTGCAGGGTTACATTACTTTCCACAGCAATTAGACTTTAGGCGCCAGTGGTTTCGCGTAATTGGCCTGGGGGAAAGCTGTGAGCTCCCGCCTAATGCTGGAGTTTGAAAAAAAACATTTCACCCGTGATTACTTCGCCAACTTGATGGAGTTTGTACTTGGTTTCGCTAAGAAGCTCCTTTTGAAGAGCGAGGCTGTCCCCACCCTTGGTCTTCCACAACTATGGAAGGAGTTACCGGTACTGCTGCACGGCGAACCCCGGAGATTTCAAGCGCCAATCTGAGGTGAGTGAGCAAAAATAATGACTAAAACGACTAATAATGATGCTTTGGCGCTTATAATAGCAATCTTTGTAGCTGTAGTGTTAAAAACATTTGGTAAAGAGCTGTAGACTTGTCACCTTTTGGCGGAAAACGCTGTGTTGATCTTAAAAAAGGTCATCCACGTAAATCCCGCATATCTAATAAAACATATTTGTAGGGGCTCTGTGTAGGAGACCCGGTGCCGTGGTCACAACAGCGCTAATAACAATGAATGTTGTATGCACCAAAGGCGCCTTTTCAGCGCCAAAACAGCCCTGTTCCAGCTCCAGGGCTGTGGGCGCTGACTGCGCCTCTAGACCGGCTTCAACATCTCCCTGCCCCGCGTGTGAACTGCACGGGTACGAGTCAGCGCTGTAATGCTGAGTTTAGCGCAGTCTGCTCACGGTTTTGTTGTTCAGTCTGTTAGCTAGTGGAGGGTCCGAATAACTTTTGCCTTGAGTTGATAATGTCGTAAGATAACACGGTCTCCAGGAGAAGAGTGTGACTGGCATTTGTTTTTTATCACGTCCACGTAGCTGTGTTGAACAATGTTATTAAAATAAAACCTTCAACTCTATAGTCTCCGTGGTTACAGTAGGCTGAAGTACCATTTTCTGAAGCTATGTAGCTAACTTTTGAACATCGTAAAAGTAAGAAACCTATAACGTCAGGATTAGTATTTTATCCTGTGTATTTTGCAGTCACTGCTCACTGCAGTGTGAAACTGATCACAAAAGCAAAGCCAAAAACAGGTTAATACAAACAGTAAAAATCCAAGTAAATCCTAAAACATTAAAACATATTACCCCAATACTCCCCACTGAGCAATAGACGTCTATTAGACGTGCCGTCTAAATTCAAACCGAAATTAGACCGTCTATAATCGGTTTACATTTTAGCCCGAATCTAGACGACACAATTTAATACATTTATTATTAAATATTAAATAAAATAATAACTGAAAGTTGTGTAAATGACGGCCAAGTACTGGCTTAAAACGTTTTTAACAGTCAATGATCAATGCACAATGTAGATTATATTTAGACACGATTTAGATGTTTAAATTTATACATCGTATCAACGTCTCTCTTTAGACCAAATTTAGATTATTTAATTAAATACATTAAAGAATGAACAGTGATTAAAAAAAAAACTAAGTTGCACAGCTGATGTCCAAATATTGGATTTGAATCATTTGAATTGTCATTGATCAATATAGAGTAAAGTTTAGATTTAGCCTTGATTTAGAGTTTTATTCAACGTCTACATTAAAACCTGGTTTAGACCAGACGTATAAGTTATTTTAGTGGTAAACCCAGACCCTCACCACTAGGAGGAAGCAACACACTTGAAGTTCCGCTCGGTCTAATCGTCTTTATGGTGATGACGATACCGGAGTCCTCCGAACCAATTTATTTTACTCATTGGGACCACTATGTGTTAGAAAACGTTGTTTCTTCAAATATGAAGGGTCGCATATAGGTGAGTGCTCAAAGGAACGTTACTGAAATGTTGTTTTGTCCTACAATGTTTGTTATCCGTTTGCAGCAAAGCTAGCAGGCTAGCTATAGCTTAGCAGGCTAGCTATAGCTTACCTGCTAGCTTGCTATTAAGTAGCCATTACACCGAATGGATCTTTGAAACCATGTACTTTGTCTTAATGGATAATATCGCTGTGATCTCTGTGACACTTAAAATATTTATTCTATTGCTGTTTTTGCAGAATCTGTTCTGAAAACTTTAAAAGAAGCTACGGAGTAAATTATCAGCTCAGCAATGGCTGCACATCTCAAACAGGCTCCAGCTCGAAGTGTTGGAGGGGCTATAAGAGGCCGAGGACACCTTTGGTGTATTTTTTTATTTATTTGTGTGAATGCTGTAGGCATTCACACTATTGTGATCCTGTTTCTCTTTATTCTTTATTATTATTATTATTATTATTATTATTCTCCTCGTTTCCGTACGTTTTTTGAAATTCAACTACTTCTGCAATTTTCATGCGATTTCAGCAATTCAAATATTCACGCGTTCAGCTTTTTCGGGTCTTTCCGGCTATGTCTTCTGGTATTTCTGCTTTTCATACTTTTTAAAATATTCAGCTTTTTATGCGATTTTCGCTTACATTGAAATGAATGGAAATTCATGAAAATTCCGGAAAAATTTTGGGCTTTTCCACAGCTAACTACTTCCACAAAATTTAAGCTAGAATCGCCATTCAAACTTTAAACGGGTCACAAGGCTTTAAACTATCTTCGTATGATTCAGCTTTTTGCTATCTCTTACGGTTTTCATAAAATCGCGATTTAAAAATCATTTAAAAATTTTCAGGTTTTCAAATTTATAATGTATTTCAATGACGGAATTCTTCAACTGGCAGAGTGTCCACTCTAGCAACTGCCGTTTTTGGCCCTTTTCTGAACTTTCACAAACAAATTACTCCTGTTCATACAAATTTCACACAATCTACACATATTATATATTAAAACGCAGGAAATATTGTTGGGATTCAGGAAATGTAACCCTCATTGAAGTGACATTTACACATTTACCACAAATGGCCCCAAAGCGATGAAAAACCACCCCTGAGTGGATCCTGCTCGAATTTCAGCATCTCAAAATTATGCCCATTTTTACAAAATCGCTGTGCGGACACAGATTAAGGTACACACATGACACAAAGAAGTATTAATCACCAAAGCCTCCTGATACTCAAAGTGAAATCTAATTTAATCAAATTAGCCCAGTTTTGACCTGCAATCGCCGCGTATTTAGTTTAAATCAAGCCTTAACGGCTGAAAAATATGTTCGTTGTGACCTGATCAGCTGTTATTCAGCTGTTGGACACAGATCAGACAGGTAGGATGCTCTTACGCTAAGGATTTTGATGAGCTACAACTAAAAAATATCTATTCAGATCGGTTCTAGTGGATTTGTATACAGTTATAAAACTTTTTTTAAAAAGAAAAAAAAAATACTTTGGGTCAATTTAATCAAATTAGCCCAGTTTTGACCTGCAATCGCCGCGTATTTAGTTTAAATCAAGCCTTAACGGCTGAAAAATATGTTCGTTGTGACCTGATCAGCTGTTATTCAGCTGTTGGACACGGATCAGACAGGTAGGATGCTCTTACGCTAAGGATTTTGATGAGCTACAACTAAAAAATATCTATTCAGATCGGTTCTAGTGGATTTGTATACAGTTATAAAACTTTTTTTTAAAAAGAAAAAAAAATACTTTGGGTCAATTTAATCAAATTAGCCCAGTTTTGACCTGCAATCGCCGCGTATTTAGTTTAAATCAAGCCTTTTTAAAAAAGTAATAAAATTGGATATATTTACTTATACAATGATTACTCCCGACCAAGTAATTTGGACAAGAGACTTTCCGCCATACAGGAGTTCTAATTTTTTTTAGTCTATTTGAAAGGGAGTAAGGCTGCTGATCCTAGTGAGCTTGTGGACCTTTTCAGTTGGCATCTATTAGCCCATATCATTTGTCAAAACTGAAACCAAAAAAATGTCAAATTTTACTTTTTGTTGTTGTTTGTAATATCCAGCTGTTGATCGCTATAACAATAATTTAACTTCTTTTTGTTATTACAGAATGGCCCTTCAAAAGCTTCTCCAAAAAAAAGCAGTTGGACCCTACCATCAACTTCCACTTTTGCACATAAAGGTTATCATGGAGAGACAGAGCCCCAAAGTTCTAAAGTGGGATTTTAAAGAAAATTCGGCCACGCCAAAAATAGTAAAAAACAATAAAACTGCCATAATCAGCGATGGGGTGACTATAATAAAAATTACTTTGTTTGAAGAATTCGTTTCTAAAGTTAAAGTGGGCCAAAGTTACATGGTAAAGGGTTACCAGGTCCGGGGTGATTCTCCACCCTTTTCCCTTAATATTGTTCGTGAGACCAGCTTCTTTAAAAGCTCCCCTGTGAGGGTGGATGAGGGCTTAGTGATGGAGGCCTCAGAGCGCCTTTTCCCCAAATCAACCCCTGTTCCCCTAGCAAATGCACTAAGTGCCAAGGGCCTCATCACGGTGGAAGGCAACATTGTCCAAGTAATTGAAACACACTTGTAAAAAATTCATGTATAATTAGAGAGATGGAATAACAAGACTTTAATCGATCAGTCAACCTTGTCTCTTTAGCTTTCTGCCGTGACCAGGGTGACCAGTGGCTGGGAGGACATCCCCTTAAGGCAACTGAAATTGGAGCAGGTGAGTGAACCATTTCAGTGAATGAGCAACAATTAAGCTGAATTCAGTTTATTTATATAGCAGCTATTCCCAACAGATGTTATCTTAAGGCACTTTACAAGAAAAGTAATTTTAATTCAACCATACAAACATACTAATCTTTTTAAAAGTTTTCTATTGTAGGAATCCCAGCAGATTATACTGACTTGCAGTTGTAGTTTTTACAAAGAGAAAAATAGGTTATTGATTAATTTGTCCATCTCTTAAGATTTCAAAATAATTAACTAATTAATTAGAATAATTATTTAATTTTTGTGTTTATAACATGTATTCAGATTCATTCATAATTTTATAACTACATGATTTGTAATAATTGATTCATAACAATTAATCTAAAGAATGTCAAATCATAGAAAATGTATGACACAGCAGTTTGATTTGCAATATGTGACTTGCAGGAGCAGAGACAGGTCAGCTTGTGCCTGTGGCGTGAGGCTGCAGTGCAGTCTTTTGATGTCGGTGCATTTATTAAAGTCACGCATCTCAAAATGAAGACCACATCATTTGGGGAACAGCTGCAGTCCACCACCTACACAGAAATAGAGGTAGGCTTCAAAGGTTTTCAAACATTTTACTGAAGGTGATAATAAGGAGTATTCCTCCTCCTCTTGTCACCCATAAAAAAGGAAACACCAAACAAGCTGCACACTTCGTCCTAACAACTGCAATAGTCATCATAGAAGGCAACAAACAGGGAATTAGTCAACCACATGCCAAAACAACTACTCAAGATCAAACCAAGCGTTAGATGAGGGAAAAAATAAAAATACTTATTCGAGCAGCACAATTAATCGGATTTTCATCTTGATCACAATTTTGGTGGCCGCAATTAAATTAACCTGATCGTCAACAATATTTACATTCAAAATGTAATGTTGTAATTGATTTCTGCTTTCTTCTTTATCACACACTGACTCAATAGTCTACCAGCCACCAGGGGGCAAACGCATGGCTTAAGCTTCATTAAGCCAAATAAACACCACACTTATTTTTCAGGAAGTAATTTTTCCGTTCGTAATTTTCAATATTACAAACAAATAGGCATATCAATCAATTGTCATTGATTGTCATCAATGACAATCAATACTTTGTTTTTCTCCATTTTGAGCAATAAATGAGATATTTAGAGAGTAATAATAAAGTATTAACAGCATACAGTAGTGTATTTGTGAGTCCTTCAGGTTAATCCCAAATATTATGTTGTCCAGAGTGAAAGAGTCTTGTAGCTGGGTTTTAGAACAAAGCCTTGAAATCCTCCCAGAATGCCTCTGTGTAAACACAATGAAAGAAGATATGGTCTGTGGTTTCTACATCAGAATTACAGAAAATATAGCAATTATATTCTATTTTATATTCTATGTTGAATTTTATTCTCAGCAGTTCACTAGATGGATAAATCCCATTTAAAACTTTAAAATGGGTTTATTTTACCTTTGGACTTATAGGGAACTTTAAATATTCAGTCCTCCATTTTTTAACCTCTGCTTCAGGAAACTTCTAAACAATAGAGTTCCTATTTAAACATATTGGGTATAAATTGTTATTTAGGTATATGTATATGTAAGGTTTTGTTTGGTATTTCTTAATTCAGGAAGTCTAGTTTCATGATATAAAGTGTTGGTAATTGGGTGGAAGCAAAATTTCTTTATAAGCGTCTTCCATACGGTGTTTAACTGCTTGAGGAATAGATTTATGTATTTTGATAAATTCAGCTCTTTTGCAAATAATGTTATGGGTAGAGCAAAAGTTTTCATAAGAATGCCAGTTACCCTGCTTGTCTACAAGGTGGCTTAATGACCATATTCCTTTTTCTAGCCAGTGCTGCAGAAAGAGGGATTTTCCAATGCACAGAGCATATCTATTGTTCCAGATTGTTCCAGATATTTTTACAGCACTGGATGAATGATTGTGAATAATAATTGTGAATACAATATTGATTCTACTGATATAAGTATTTTTGTTGAAGTAATGTTTGCACTTGCATCCTTTGTGTGATCAGATAAAAGGCCTCTCTAACAAATTTTAGAACTGCTTTAGTCCAGGTTGGGAATTGGAATACAATTACAGGTTTCTTTCTTTTTGAAAGGATTTGTCTTATTAGGATTTGACTTATTTTAGGCACTTGCATTCTAACTTCAGGCTTCGTAACTGTATACACTGTCTGCAGGTTATCAACATCAGTGAGGACTCCACACTGGAAATATTGGGAGCAGCAGATATAGAGGACGGCTTGGTGGAACTATTGCTTTCCACAAACACCCAGATCTGTGTTGAGAGAAGCCTGTGGGAGCCACTTGAATCTGTTTTGGAAGAGAGCAGGTTATTTGTAAAGTTGTTCAAAAATAGTGGAAAGGTGGTAAAGATCGAACCTGTACAGCCTGAAGCTGAAATGTAATTAATTTATTTTATTTACAGTAAATGTTCGTCCGGGTCCTGGTTGACACTCTGTCAACCAGGACCCGGACGACGTCTCAATCAATTAGTGTTTTCACGTACCAATCAAATGTATATAAGTTAATTTAATATTTATTAATTTATATTATTTATTAGTAGTATTATTTATTATATTTCTTGTTGTGGTTATATCTTATTGTTACTATTTAAAAAAAATTATACATTTGCTCTTATAATGATGTTCATATTCACAATATTGTAAATTCCAATAAGATTTTATTTTAGCACAGGTATTATTATTGATTTTAGATACTTTTCCAATCAGTTTTGTGTGATTTTTTGTTGTTGAATTTGCTCTATTCACTTAGATTTTGTTCCAAAAATAAACATAGTTAAACTTTATTTAGATGTTGTTTTTTACTTTTACTTATGTATGTTGCTTAATTGCATGGACAAATTTGAATCAACTGTTCTGGAGCAGAAATACATCTGATAGCGGACGAATACACAAGCCCTTGAGAACTGTAGCTCAACGCCCATGTTGCAAATATATGTGCTGAGATTTTTATTAGTTACATTTTCATCAGAAAAGAGCAGGGTGTTTACTATTTTAAGTGAAGATGGGGGGGGAGCATACGAGGGCCAAGAGATGGGCAAGGAACGTGAGGGGGGAGGGGGATTCCGCATCTATATATATGGAACCCATTCGTGTGGTATGCTCAAGGTGATGGCGAGGAGGGAGACGATAGCAGCCATATATGTGCGCAGCTCGAGGCACGCGTGATCACTCAAAGCCTGCGAGCTCTGAGTCATACACACGGCCGCGTCAGAGCATCAGTGTAGTCAATCGTGTCCATATTTAAGAGTTCTGAACTGTAAACTTGAGATCTAAATATGACAGCACACACTTATTACAGTGTTTTCTTTCAGTTGGTGGAAGGACTAAAAATGACTTCAATAAACCAGCTAATAGTTTTCCTTGCCTCCAATTGGAGGAAAGGAAGGCGGGCCTTGCACCTACTGATATTGATGATTCCAATATTTGAGTAGGCCTACCATACGCGGAATGTTGTCCTTTCACCAACAGAAGCAAACCAAGTCCATAAGTGTGTGCTGCGTAGCCACGGGTGTGCCAGGGCGCTTCTCCAACAGTTTACAAGCCAGGAAACGTCTTATGGTCCCTTCAATGGGAGAAATGTTTCTTCATGTTAAACCTTTTGACTGTAGTGAACCAAGTATTTGCAGTCTGCAGTGGAGCGAAGAGCGGATTCTGTCTGCAGATCAACAGCTATGACTAACCGTGTGAGTGATCTATTCCTTCCGCAGCAAAAAAAAAAAAAAAACAGTTTAATTTCACTTCATGTGTAGTTATCTGGTCAGGTTGTTTTGATTGAATATTACTTAACAGAAACTATTGAATATGTATTAATCCGTCAAATGATTGCTGGAGATAGAAAAGTTTTGTGATAAAAATGTAAATTAATAAAAATCGTATCACACTTATAGCATTGTTAACTTTAGCTTTAGTTTTTGACTATAGTATGTATTTATAGTGTGACTATACCACCACAAAACTCTTCAAAACAGATATAATTGTGTGGGGAAAGATGAAAAGAGAGACACCAGGAACAGATGATCAACAGAACAGAACCATCAACAGACGTGAAGTATAATGGTGATTATTGTTGCTTCAAGAACACAAAAGTACCGGGGTTAAATGAATGGAAGTAACATAATTTCAGAGATATTAAATGGAAATAATTCCTAATGAGTTAATTATGTCAGCGAAACTTCAGTTGAAAATTAATCTTTGAAAATGATATTGCTTTGAATCAACCCCACATCCAGAATCAAAGTCAAATGGTACTTATTTACAACATGATCACAGCTCTACTGACAGAGATCAGTGTCAGCTACGATGCAGCAGTGCAATCCAAGATTTTCTGTTAAAGATGACTCCTCGCCCATGATGTTTACATGGACACAAACATTCAGAATAAAAAGCCTGATCGTAATAAAAACAAGCTTCATGTAAACATGCCATTCAGATTAATCTGACCCGATCACTCATTCGGATCAAAATCTCATTCCGAGAGGTGGTTTATTCCAACAGTTAATCTGATGGTGGTGCATGTAAACTCCTATTCTGAATGTAGGTCAATCCTGCGCATGTCTGTTGAATCATGCAGACATCTAATACGTAGTCTTAATTAAATAAAGGGATACGGTTTGTAATTCGATTGTGTACACAAGAGGTTTGTGGATGTGAAACCGTGACCAGGAAAAAATAAATAAAAGGAAGCTATGAAGAACATCGTAGTCCTCCATTTCCAAAGGGCGCAGCCATGTTTGTTTACTACAGACGTCTTTTTCTTTTTCTATGGCTTTCCGTCTTTTAGATAGCTCTGCGCATGTCAGAATGATTTATGTCGTTCAGTCTATGGTTCAGAAATGTAGCGGATATAAATGTTTTTGGGATGTTACAATCTCTGAAGTACATAATACACATTATAGTATACGAATATATGTCCACAAAACTTCACATTTTAAAAACAATTTAATATAATTGTTTTTAATTATTTAATTTCCGAGTGCCATTGAACGTTTCGTTACGTGCAGCTTACTGTCTTGGTGCTGATCACGTCATTCCTCTTTGTTCGACTTCA
This sequence comes from Apricaphanius iberus, assembly GCA_028564705.1. Lineage (NCBI taxonomy): Eukaryota > Metazoa > Chordata > Actinopteri > Cyprinodontiformes > Aphaniidae > Apricaphanius > Apricaphanius iberus. The sequence continues at coordinate 100,863 of JAPXFQ010002161.1, forward strand.
CGGTAAGTTCGCCGCTTCTCCACGGCCCGTTTTGAAATGTTTTACATTGGTTAAGTGAGTTTCTAAGTTTTTATGAATTACAAATAAAGTTACCAGCCTTATTCAATCTAATAATTAAGAGCTAATGCATATTTCAGTAAGCAGGAGTTTTGAAAAAGCAGTTCAATGTCTGAAGCTAGCACAAGGCTTCGGTTCATGCTAACACGGCTGTCTAATGTGTCAATACTGCTGTGACTCGATTGGTACGTATTTAATTCTTAAATAAATTCCTTTACATGTTGTTCTGCTCTATCCAAGCCGTATATGTTCTCTGACATATAGGGTCGGAGCAGATTTAAAACGTTAGTAGTTTGTAATTAGCCGTTGGTCCATTTTCTTCTCCAATCAGTAATATAAATAACCGCTTATGTCAGTTAGCCTTCCACAGAGCCGTTTAGTCCGTTTCGACTGAATCGAGAAGTTGGTCAAATGTTCCCCGTTCCTTTCAAACAGCTCAGCTCCCTACCCTGTTCGTTAGAATGGCTTTGAGCATCATACGGGAACCAGAGCGTCTTTACAACATAGTTGTTGTTGGCGCACATTTAATTTGTTTTTGCACGCGTGTTTACCGGCGTGCTGTTTCCTTGTGGATTAAAATAAAAATAATATAGGCTACTTTCAAAAACTCTCAACTTAAAGTCGGATATATCAATCCATTTATTTAAATTACAAAAAAAAACATAAACAATATTCAATCATCAATTCGCCGTGTCTCACGACTCACGCATGGGTTTCACGTTCAAAAACCATATGCCTCGCTGTGCGCCACACCTGCACTAATTAACCCAAGTGTTAAATAGACTTGTGGCAGAAACAGCGCCATCCCAATCCAATACTCAGAATGGCTCCAACACAACCGGCCCCTAATTGTTCATGGCACTTCAGGACATAACAATTATAAACATATTCATGTATGGAGACATTCATACAACAAAAAAAAACAACATTTTGCAATAAAAATAATAAAATAAAATAAACAAACAAATAAACCCCTCTTTTGGTGTACTTGTTCACTTTTACATTGACTGCTCTACCAATAGACCTAGTTTTGTTACTGGTCTTTCAATTACACTTGTCTTGGTTTTGATTTGCACAGATCTGACTATGCCTGATTTGTCTGGAAAGGACTTAATAATCCTTCCAATCATCCAAGAATTTCGTGGTGCTGTAGCATCTGCAATCAAAACAATATCTCCTGCCATAAGATTACGTTTTGTTTTGTTCCACTTTTGCCTTTCCTGTAGAGTAACAAGATACTCTTTTGTCCACCTTTTCCAGAATAAATCTGAAAGATACTGAGCCTGTTTCCATCTTCGTCTTACGTACTGGTCCTTTTGATCAAACAGACCTGGAGGTAATACTGGTTTCCTTTTCAAAGTAAGAAGATGATTAGGTGTCAGTGGCTCTAAATCATTAGGATCCTCAGAAACTCTAGTAATCGGTCGGTCGTTTAAGATTGCTTCGGCTTCGCATAAGACTGTGACTAAGGTTTCATCTGTTAAAGTTTGTAGAAGTAAAACAGATACCAAGACCTTCCTAACCAGTCTGATCATGCTTTCCCAAGCACCACCATGATGGGAAGCTGCAGGTGGGTTGAACGTCCATTTGATGTTGTCATGAATTAAAGCTTTCTCAATTGATTTGTGGTTTAGTTCTGCAATTGCTCTTTTTAGTTCCTTTTCTGCCCCTGTGAAATTTGTGCCATTGTCCGAGCGAAAGTGTGCTACGGGTCCTCTTCGGCATATGAATCGACGAATAGCACTGATGCAGGAGTCTGTGTCTAAGGAGTGTGCAACTTCTAAATGAATTGCCCTGCTGGCCATGCATGTAAAGATAACCCCATAACGTTTCACATAAGAACGTCCTTGTTTTACCTCAATGGGCCAGAAATAGTCCACTCCCACGTTAGTAAATGGAGGCAAGTCTGGAGTAATCCTTTCTTTGGGAAGATCAGACATTTTTTGATCGCACAACTTTCCTTGGTGACGTCTGCAAAAAGCACAATTCGACAAGATTTTCCTTGCTGCTGCATTGGCATGAGTCACCCAGAACTTTTCTCTCAATTTGGAAAGGATGTAATTTCTCCCACCGTGCCTTGTCTGTTCATGAATATTTTTAAGAATTAACATGGAGATGTGCTGATCTTTACACAGAATGACTGGATGTTTGCTCTCTTCAGGCATTGCAGTCCTGGACAATCTTCCACCAACTCTTACCAGTCCATCCTCTAGAACAGGATTAAGCTTGTAGATAGGGCTACACCCTTTTACAGGTTTTCCTGTCTTTAGTGCACAAATCTCGGTGTCAAATCTTTCTCTCTGACAGAACTGAAGGATAGCGTTTTCTGCTGCTAATAGATCCTCAGTTGATACACGTTCCCATTTCAACGTCTTTCTGACTTCCAGTATTTTCTTGCTAACATCAAGATTTACGTTTCCATCTTTTACAAGTTGCTTCCTTCTTTGACTCAACTCCAATAGAGTCCTTTTGACTTTGAGTAACCATGCAACTGCTACCTTCAACCTTTTCCAGTCAGAAAAATAGGTGATGAGTTGGCTGGTTGCATTATCCTCTTGAATGGTTATTGTGTTTGTAGAGATTTCCATTTTGACCTCTGGATCATTCTCCTCCAATGTTGACTCTACTTCATACTGTAACCATGTTTCTCTTGCTCTCCACAGGAATTCTGGACCTGATAGCCACGTTTTGCTGTTCAGAAGCTTATGGACTGTCAGTCCTCTAGATGCGTCATCTGCCGGATTTTGTTTTGTGTGAACATACCGCCACTGTGCTGGGTCTGAATCTTCCCTAATGATGGCTATTCTGTTGGCCACAAATGTTCGAAACCTTTTGTTTTCATTGCTGATGTACTTCAAGACTGTACTACTATCAGTCCAGAAACCGGACTCTGACAAAGAAAGTTGTAACTCTGATTTTACCATCTTGTCTACCCGAACAGCTAAAACTGCAGCAGTGAGTTCCAAACGAGGAATGGTTACGGGTTTAAGAGGTGCTACTCTAGACTTTCCAAGAAGAAAGGAAACATGAACATTACCTGCTTTGTTCTGTAACCTCAGGTAAGTTACTGTGCCATATCCCCTTTCACTGGCGTCAGCAAAGTGATGTAACTGGGCATGGACTGGTGATCCGAAGTCATGTGGTTTCAAACACCTACTCACTCTGAACTCTGAGATCTCTTTCAGGTCAGTTAACCACTTTATCCATTGCTGTTTTAAGGTTTGTGGAACTTCTTCATCCCAGCCATAGTTCCTTCTGCACAACTCTTGTAATATGTGCTTGGCTGGAAGAAGGACTGGCGCAACGTACCCTAAGGGATCATACACTGAACTAGTGACTGATAGAATCCCTCGCCGTGTTTGCATTCGTTCTTTGCAGTTCACATGGAAGTTAAACTTGTCATTTTCCAGACACCAATTTAGCCCCAGTGCTCTTTCGACCGGAAGATGGTCTATGTCCAAATTGAGTTCACTCACACTTTTAGAATGTTCTTTCTCAGGAGTTGTCTCAAGGACTTTGCGACTGTTACTTATCCACTGTGTAAGATGAAACCCTCCATTCTGGCAAAGGTCAGCCAGGTCATGAACGATCTGTACTGCTTTCTGCACAGACGGTGAGCTTTTCAGACAATCGTCCACATAGAAATTTCTATGTACCGTGTTAATTACTTCATCTGAAAAACTCTTCCGATTGTCTTCCGCAGTCTTCCTTAAAGCATAACATGCACAACTAGGTGACGACACTGCTCCAAAGAGATGTACAGTCATTCTGTATTCTTCAACTTGCTTGCACAGATCTCCATTAGGCCACCACAGGAACCGTAGGTAATCTTTGTCTTCCTCAGCCACTCTAACTTGATAGAACATAGACTTAACATCAGACATAAAAGCAACTGGTTCTTGTCTGAATCGTAGAAACACTCCTATTAAGGAACTTGTAAGGTTCGGACCCTGCAGAAGTTGTTCGTTCAAAGAAGTTCCTTTAAACTTTGCTCCACAGTCGAAGACAACTCGCAACTTGCCCTTCCGTGGGTGATATACTCCGTGATGAGGAATATAGAACAGGTTATCTTCTCCACAACGCAATTCATCCTGTGGTACCATTTCTGCATAGCCACTGCTGATGACATTTTCAAGAAAGCTTGTGTATTCTTGGTGGAACTTCTCATTTCTTTCCATTTTCCTTTTTAGTCCAATGAGGCGCTGTTGAGCAATACAACGATTGTTTGGCAGAGTTACCTCTTGGGCTTTAAATGGCAACTTTAAACTGTAATGTCCGTTCTTTAACTTTACAGATTGATCCATTATTTCAATGAATCTTGCCTCTTGCCTTGACATTTCTTCTTTGTCGTCTGCGATTTTTTCATTGAAGTCACTTTGATACTGCTTCTCCAATAGCAGCTGAAGTGATTCTACAGATAATCTGTTTACAGTAACAGTAGGATAGTCAATATTATTCATGTTGTCTTTGGAATCCTTTCCTAAGCCACTGATCACCCATCCTAATAGGGTTTTAACAGCAAAAGGACCCTCACCTTGGCTATTCACAATGTCCCATGGTTCCAGCAACTTTGAAGCATTAATACCTATTAATAACTCCACGTTAGCATCAATTTCAGGGAATTCAATGTGATCAAGGTAAGGCCACTGTGTAATGTCCTCTTGTTTTATGATGTTTGCTTTGTCAACTGGCATCCTTTTCTGTGTGTAAACATTTGGAAGACTGTAGTACCTTGTTCCATTAAGGTTAGCTACTTCAAGTCCATTTACAATGTAGGTTGACACTGATGTTTTTGGGCTCATCGTTAACAAACATATTTTCGACTTTGTTCCAGTGAGATTAAGTTTACGCATAAGAGCTTCAGAGCAGAATGTGGATGTTGAGCCATTGTCCAAAAAAGCATAAGTCTGAATGACCTTGGTGCCTTTTTGTGCTTTTACCTGAACTGGGAGGATGGAGAGCATTCCACTACTACCGGCCCCGGTCTGGCTTCCAAACGTCTGAGCTGACACAAGAGTATGGTTTACAGCTGGTTTAGGTTCAATGGGATAGATGTTGCCGCTGATGTTCATCGATTTGTCCACTTGTTTGACGTGAAAGTGTAAAGCTGTTGGATGGCTCTGTTTGCATTTTTTACAGGTTTTACGCTTATCGCAATTTTTGCTCAAATGCCCAGTGTTAAGACACCCAAAACATACTCCTTTTTCCTTTAAGAAGTTGATCTTTTCACGATGTTTGTTTTTTGCAAATCGTTGACATTCATCCAGACTGTGGTCTTGTAAACAGAATAAACAATTGATGCTGATGTTGTTGTCCCACTGTTTACCTTCTTGTGTGTCCTTGTGTTGCACTTTGCTAATAGCACAGACGTTTGTAGCAAAGTTATCTCGCTTCAACTTAGATTTGGCTGTATACACATCCCTTTTTACCTGCCTTTCTCTTTCAATAGTATGAATATCACCAAAAATAGGATCAGACAAGATTTTGACTTGATATTCCACAAATTGTACAACGTCTTTAAAGTTAGGTCTTCGGTAATGTCGCTCCCGAATATCACAAGCAGAACTTCTAAATTTTTCCCTCAATTTAAAAGGAAGTTTTGAAACAATAATTTTGAGGTTAGCCGGCAAGTCAAGCTCTTTCATGTCCTCCAAATCTGACATTGCATTATAGCATCCACGTAAAAATAATGCATAGTCCTGTAGTAACAAAACACTTTCATGCTTCACCACAGGCCAGTTGAGAACCTTTTCCATATATGCTGCTGTAATCTTTGTTTTATTACCGAAGTGTTCCAGTAGGAGAGCTTTAGCAGTTTCAAAGCCTCTCTCCGCACTCATATGTAAACAGCTTTGCACAAGGTTGTGAGGGCGCCCCCTGGTGTACCTTTCCAAAAAATACATGCAATCTCCTATAGATGCAGCTTTATCCTCCACACAATGCTTAAAAGCTTGCATGAACATTTTGAACTTCAGTGGATCACCTTCAAAAACAGGTATTTGTCTTGGCGGCAGTTGGCTTGCTTTGTGTTGTTGTAAGAGCAGCTCGGATATTTCATTTTGCCTTTGCAGAATCTGTCGTGTAGAATTGTCATCACCTGCATGTGCAACATTAGCAGTGGATCTTGCAACTGCAACAGGTAAGCTTTTACTACTCAACAATCTTGCAGATTTTTCAAAATTCACATCAGAAATGTTAGATTTTTCTTTCGATTTTTGCTTCTCAAAGTAAGATTCCATGCCATCCTGATCTGAAAATATTTGCAGTACTGCCAACTCTGCATCTGAGGCTTCAATCTCAGCATCCAATTCCACTTGCTCCAGTTTTTTACGTATTGACTCCGCCTCCTCTTCCAATTCATGCCTCTTTTTTAACGCTGCTGCACGTGCTATGAGTGCAGCTTTCTTGGCTTTTGCTTGTGCATGTGCAACTTCCACTGCAGCTTTGCTTGATCTACTTGATCTTACACTGGTGCGGCTTTTAGTGCATGATGATGTTCCAACATTTGATACACTGTCTGTTGGCTTTATATCATCCTCAAGGGGAACAGTTTCAGTAGTACCATTATTCGTATTCTTAAAATGATTTTCTACACACTGGCAAAATTCGCTCACACTTAAAAGTTTTGCTTTGAGCCAGATTTCATGCTTTTCTTTTTCATCCGAGGGTAGCAACTCAAGCAAGTTGTTATGTGCAACCTTTGCGTCTTCAATCAATGTTTGATATTTGCTGAAGCTACTTTTTATTTCAGTTTCATAACCAGACTGACTCATTAAACCGTAAACAGTTTGTTTTATGTTTGCAGCTTTACTTAATTTAGATTTTCTTAGCGTCTCTAAGTCACTTAGTTTAGAAAGCATTGCTTTTGTTGTCAGTTTTATAGATCTTTTTTTTACAGAGGCTTCATCCTCATTAACTTTTTGTAAGTCAGTTGACACCACATTTGTTAGCTCAGTATCTTGATTATTTTCACCCATTTTACCTTGTTTTTAAATCCACAACCCAGAATTACAGCAGTATTTCAAAATATCATGGAAACGAGCATCAGAATCCAAACTAAAGCAAAAACGTTCTTTTCTTTTTTTTAATCACAAATGTTTCTTAATTCAAGTCCTCGTTTGAAAATGTCAAGTTCAATGAATCAAATGTCAATGCTTCGTGTTCTCGTCACTCTTGCCGTTTACACTTTAATAACTGCAGGCAGTTCTGGTTCATGTGTCTTCTTACGTGTGTGCGTTAACTGCTCATACCTCATTTACTCGTGCAGGTCCAAACAGAACTTTCCTTCACTTGGTGACGTAGTGTACAATCCTCACTGACCAATGTGAGAACGCTCACCAACCTCCGTCGTGACCGAGTCTGGACCGCCACACTATCCACTGTGACGCTCAAAGTGTTTTAATCCGTAGTCCGCTACCGATCACCGCTTTCCATTAACGACCTCCGTCGCCGATCATCGCTGTCCATTAACGACCTCCGTCACCGATCTCCGCTCATCCATTACAGACCTCCGCCCGTCATCACTGCGTGGCTGCCTCCCTGTCCAGTGTGAGGCCCGCTGTGCCCAGGCCTATCTCCAATGCACGCGTCAGCGTTTCCATTCAGCCGATCGCCGTCAAAGACAAGGTGCTCAAACAGCACAAGGATCGTGTAGTTTAAACTTGATCAGTCTTTTTCTCATACAGAGGGGGTTTTTGACTAATTGTTGGCGCACATTTAAGTTGTTTTTGCACGCGTGTTTACCGGCGTGCTGTTTCCTTGTGGCTTAAAATAAAAATAATATAGGCTACTTTCAAAAACTCTCAACTTAAAGTCGGATATATCAATCCATTTATTTAAATTACAAAAAAAACATAAACAATATTCAATCATCAATTCGCCGTATCTCACGACTCACGCATGGGTTTCACGGTCAAAAACCATATGCCTCGCTGTGCGCCACACCTGCACTAATTAACCCAAGTGTTAAATAGACTTGTGGCAGAAACAGCGCCATCCCAATCCAATACTCAGAATGGCTCCAACAGTTGTATTTGGTAAAACTGGTGCTTGAAGGTGCTTGAATAAATAGGAAAAAGGCATATCAATGTTTGTTACATCATACCAATTTCAGGTATATTTGATATTTTTGATGTCGTATGTCCAAGTACCTCATACTTATCCTTATACTACAGGGTATACACCCAATCAGAATTAGTCGTTGTGACCTGGATGCTCATTGGTTGGTGCTTAAACATGATCTTCCTCCAGGAGGAAAACGGCGAGGACTGGCTGAAGTCGTTTTATATTGTTATTGAATTTAATTTCTTTAGGGATTTCATGTATGGCTTTATAATTCTTATAATACTGGCAGAATATTTTATCACTTTTATAACGGGGCTGTCGAAATCCAACCAGCTGGTGCTGCTTCAGTGTTCTAGGTGTAAAGCTGCGCAGGACCCCATACCTGTGATTACACTAGGGAAAGAGGATCACGTCGGCTGTTTGGTGTGATCATTAAAACATTTCAGAAATATCACAGAAGACGTTTAAATAATCTCCCTTTAATTGACTGTAACTAGCAACCAACCAGGGCTTCCTCTCCCGTCTCCTCCTAGTTGTGCTGGACAAAACAGAAAAGATAACAGCAGAACTCTGGTGCTACTGTCAGACAGCTGAGGGATAATTCATAGGATAATTTCAGAATATATCATCCAGACGACTCAAGATGGGTCTCTGAAACGCTTAATGATCAGTTACTCCTCTCAATATGACCAGATAGAGCAACCAGAGCTGAACAAAGTTCATGCAGCTCACACCCCTACCCTTAGCATGCTGCTAGCTGTTCAGCCAGCTGCTCACAGAGCCACAACAATGGCTATCCAGGAAGACTAATGTTAGCTCCAGCCAATTAGCGTCCAGGTCTCAACCGCTGATTCTGATTGGCTGACAGACAACTTCAGTTATTAAATAGGTTTTTGAAATAAAAGCTATTATGAAAAACCTCATTATGAAATAAAACCTGACTTTGGGGGGAAAAAGAGAGATTGGAATGAAAACTGATGGAACTAAATAAAAATGTTTAAAAATAATTTATATTATGAAGTAAATTGCAGTGAAATACATATTTCATGATATATATAATATACAAATGTATAATCTAAAAGAAAAAATCTTATTTAAAAAAAATTGCGTTGCATTTGATCTAAATTCAGTTTTTAATAATTGTCACATATTTTTATTTAGTATTAATTCATGCTGATATTTATTTCATAATGTTTTATATTTTTATTTAATTTTGAACACTTCAGAATTCCATATACATTATGCACTGTCTGAGATGGTAATTTTGATGATTTAACTTTTTTAATTGTTGAATTTTCTTATTTTTTTAGACTCAGAGAATCTGCAAACTTGCCTGTCCTTGTAAGTTGACTCTAATTTTACTTGACTCGCAGTCTGACTGTTATCACTGATCCAATATAGTATCTTGCCATATTCTGATTTATTTTATTTTTTTAAGATTATCACAATATATTTTAGAAGATAATTATCAGGGATACAGCAAGTAAAAATTTGATCAATAACCAATATTTATGCTCATTCAAATTTTACCATAATACTGTATAGAATATATATGTATTTCAAACCCAGCAACACACTCAGACAGAGACTAGTACATCCCAAGGACAGAACACCATACACACACAAAAGCAACCTGGTGTATGCAATCCAATGCAATGAAGAATGCAAGGACCTCTACATTGGTGAAACCAAACAACCACTGTACAAACGCATGGCCCAACACAGGAGAGCAAACTCCTCAGGCATGGACTCTGCTGTTAATTTACATCTCAAGGAGAAGCCCACTCCTTTGAGGACAGCAATGTCCAGATATTAGACAGAGAGGACAGATGGTTTGAAAGAGGAGTAAAAGAAGCCATCTATGTAAAAGTAGAGAAACCATCGCTAAACAGAGGAGGAGGCCTGAGACATCTCCAATTTACAATGCTGTCCTATTCCAACATACAAAGAATGTTGAATAAATGTTTAGGTGCTATGACATGCAAGAACTGTTAAAATGTTCATTTATTTAGCTTCATTTTTTTTCTTTGTGTGCAGGCTTTCCTGTCTTGAAGCATTCACCTTTTCACTGCTGAGACTACTTGTAACGCTGACCAACACCTGGGTGTGATACTGCTTGGACTCTGGTTTTGTTCCCAGCTGCTCTTTTTAAGGTATTTTATTTTAAAGCGATCTTTTAAACTTTCTTCAGTGGGTTTTTAAGCTTTATCACTGACATACTTTTCCCTGTAGTTTTAGAGCAGTTGTCTTCAGCAAAGCTGTAAGTCGTCGACGGTGACAATACGCAAGAGACTCTGGTTCTGGTTTGAACCAGTTCATACCAACTCTGCACTGGCCAGCCATGTTGCTGTTAGAAGATGAGCTAGTGTAAAGCTGTCATCATTTCCAGTCAGACTACCTTCTCTGTGTGGGATCATGTTTTCCTCTGAAAGGTAAGACTTTTTACAGGTTTGTTCATCTTTAATACATCATAAATAAAGAAGTAAGAAATGTTTCTTCATGTTTCTTTTAGAGTTACCCTCTGATTTTATCCTTGGCGGCCAAAGAAGAAATGGTTCAACAAGACAGGTCATAGAAAGTGAAAATAGACTCTTCGTAATCTCACTTCATGTCTTAAAATGAAAGTGAAGAGTTTTTACAAACTGCATTTCCAAATGTAACCAAAACAGCACAGCTTTGAACCTAAACTATCATCTGAGACCTTTGATACCACAATACTCAAAATTACCACTTACTTTACTTGGTCTTCAATCTCTATAGAAATTGTGATTTTTGTTTTGCATAAATGTTGATTTATTTCTTTTTTAACTATTGAAGGATATATATAGAAAAGTGAAAATAAATCGCTCAAATAAATGTAGAAATGCAAAAATGGTAGATTTAGAAATAAACATTATTATAACAGGCTGGAATCATACAAACACTCCTCATGAAAAGTTTAATTGCCATATGTGTAATGTTTTGGATTGTGCCTGAACTGGTAACCTTGCTTTGTTTCTATTGTAAGAAACTGATTTAACTTTAGTTCACGAAACTTTTATTTAATAAATCACTAAGCAAACGCATAACAATAAAAAAATTGAACCTGGAGACGGTACCATTAAAGCCTAACATGTGTTTGTATGAATTCTTGCTTAGTTTAGGGTGTCAGCTAGTGTACAGATTTAAAAGAGGCTTTTCACAAATGTATAAAGACCAGACTTGAATATCAGAAAATCAGCTTAGATTATTAGGCACTAAATCACAAGTCAACAAAAAATCAACTCATTCCAACATAGTTGGAATTGGAATAAAATTGGTTGTTAAACAATAGCATAAATTTAAATGTATTATTCAAGTTTATTAAACTTTTATAATCTAAAAAAAAGCATTGCCAAGGTTGCACAACCTAATGACCATCCGTTTGATATTCACTTAGTATAGCTTTGAATTTCAGTCTGAGTTGAAACATCATGTGAAAACCCTTTGAATATGCTTTTCTTTTTATCTATACAGGTATTTTAAGCTGTGTGTGTGAGTACAGTACAGACCAAAAGTATGGAAAAAAAACTCATTAAATGTGTTTTCTTTATTTACATGACTACATTGTAGATTCTCAATTAAGGGTATCAAAACTATTAATGAACACATGATGTATGGAATTACTGTATGTACTCAAACAAAAAGGGTGAAATAACTGAATGTTATGTATTTATTATTATTTTTTTATTTATTAATAATAATAATTAATTCCTTAAATGGAATACATTTAACCTGATTGGAATCTTTGTATGATTGTATTATTTAATTGACCTTTTAAGTAAATTGTGATTTTATATCTTTGACTATGTTAAATGTAGCCTCATGCCATTTTAATTTATTTAGAAATGACTTGTAGGTATTTTCTCTTATTGTCTAACATACGAATAAAGGATATATTATGGAGATTTTCAACTTATACGTTTCTGATCTGGAGATTGTTTTTAGATTATCACATTGGCTTTACTTTTAAATAAGCTGTAATTTTCCAGAGTAAAGGTATTTTTTCACTGTTAAAATCCTGTTTCCCATGTTTCATTATAATCGCCATTTGAAAGTGAATGTTAATTTTTTTTATGGTTATTTGAACGTAGTATTATGCAGTTTGTTGTAAGTTGTCTAATTTACGTTAGGATATGTGATGTACTATAAAATCTTGTCAATCTTAAGAATCATTTTGTTTTTGATGCATGTTTAGCTAATTCCTTTTATGTTGTTATCAATTAGATAATCACAATGTTACTTTGTTTAAGTTTATGTTGTGTAAATAAAACATTAACTTTCACAATGTGTTATCATTATTCTAACTTAGAGAAAAAATATATGCCAGTTATTTATACTACTGTTAAAATTTTAATATTGATGTTTAAACAGTTTTGTTTCGAGTGCAATATTTAGTTAAGTTTTATCCTCTTCAGTTTTTTTTATTCATCTGTAAGATGGTCCTACTGTTTCAGCGAATCAGCTTTTATGTTTTTCTATTTTTGAATTTCAGCAACTTCTCTACAGTTCAAATACTTCAGCAATTTTCTGCAAGAGAATTCAGCTTACAGCATTCACACTGCATTTTCGCAGGAAATGCAATTTTTTCTAGTTACATTTTGGTTTAGGTTGATGAATTTTCCCAGAGTTTTTGTATATTTAAAAAAAATGTTTTGGCCTAATTTTTGTTTTGTAAATGTTTTGCATACAAATACCTACATTTTTATTTTAGTAATTTTGTACATTAGACTACTTATTTGTCACCACAATCTTTGTTTAAATAAAATAAGCAAAATAAAATATTTTGATATTTGAATTTGTGCTTTTATTTTATGGCAATGTATGTTTACAAATGTGTTGAAATTAACAAAATGTATATTGCACATTCATATGTTTGTGATGGTTGGATGTTTGAAAAATGTTTTGATTTACATGACAGTAGGATAGTTTGGTCAATGTTAAGCTTAAGAGATGTATTTATATCCAGTGGTAAAATAAGTATAGTGTTACTGAAACAGTTTTAAAACATCATTGTTATTTTAAAAGAACATTTTAGGGAACCTGATTTAACTTTCAATTTCACAACTTTAATTTAATTTTAATAGGTTTGTTGTGATGAATTTAATAGATTGCTAAAGCTGGATTTATTAGAATATCATTAGGCTATAATACATTTAATAGACGTCTATGCGACGTCTAAATGACGTCTAGATTATCTGATGGTGTATGAATTTGGTATAAAAATAAACGTCTGTTAAACGTATAACTCTAGACGTCTAGAAATAGATATTCATTAACGGTAATATAAACGTCTTACATTAGACGCGGCGTATTGAGGTAGTCGTCTTTTAGACGTCTATTAGACGGCTAGTCTAAACCTAGACGGCTGAAAAACTTTCATTTTTAGACCAGTGGTAGACCAATTTTAGCCTAGACATCTACGGACCATATAGACGTTCATTAGACGTATTTTAGACCGAAAAATGCTCTGTGGATCCACATGTCATGTACCATAATATTTAGCAGAAAACCTGTTTAATAGATCTACAATAGACACGTGTCTTATTGCACAAGCTTCAAGCCAGTTCTGGGATCATCATCTACGTTACTACTCCAATTTAAAACAAAATAATCGACACGTCAGAAATTAGTTTTACTATACCACAATACAAATAAAATTATTTCCTTTCTTAAAATGATTTGTTATTATTACTTATGTTTTCAGCCTAAAGCAACCAGAGTAATGGCCTGTCAGACTGATCCAATCATCAGCAGGCATGCATGTGTCCAGGCCAATGTGAAACCTAGCAGGCAGAGCAAAGGTTATTTGTCTTTTATCATTGTCTGTATAATACACTATTTGAATTGTACAAGAGTTTCATTTTGCTTTGGACTTGCTATTAGATGCTACTTTAACTATTTTTTTAGTGCTATTAAAATGTGTTATGAATGTGTTTTCTTTATTCTTTTAAACAGGCTTGCAGGTGCAGACTCCACATAAGAGCATCAGCGTTTCATGTGATACCGGGACCTTCATGGAAATCCAAATTCCTGAAAGTCCCTGGGCGACCTCCACGCCTCTGAAAAGGTCTGAGGTGTCTGCGTTTTACCCCAGCTTCCATCTGAACGACAGTTCTCTGAACTGTTCAAGGTAAAAAAAATGATGGGGGAAAATAATCTTTTTGTAATATTTACAAATATACGTTGGAACAACTTTGATTGTATTCTCTTCAATTTGCCTCTTTCTGCAACATAGCGCTCCCACTGAAGTCCCTCCCCACAAAGCCAAAAAGTACATTGTTCACGAGGACCAACTGCTGGCGCTTTTCCAGAAATGTCCAGATTGCACTCGTCGTTGTTTAGTTGACACAACTACATTGAGCAGTCTACTCCGGGTGAAACAGCGGTGTCCAGCCTGTGACTTCTTCAACGACTGGTCAAGCCAGCCGAATGGTGAAGGATATCCCTGCTGGAAATCTTCAGCTTTGTGCTGCTGTCCTCTTCACTGGCTCGTGTTTTTGTCAGATTTCCAAGGTAGAGCAAGATTCTTAACTGTATTGACTATGTTTCCATATCGGTCAGTTGGTAATATTACTTTGTATTTTATAGTTCCTGGGGGCTTTCAACATTCAAGGGCTGTCGGAGCAAACCTTTCATAAACATCAGGCCAAGCTCCTCATCCAGACGGTCAGCTGGCAGTGGCAGCTTGAGCAGGAACAATATATCAGGGAGGCAGCTGCTGGTGGAGCTTTGACACTGGGCGGGGATATGCGCGCTGACTCTCCAGGTACGACATTTATTAATTAATGAATATTATTCTTATGTTTCAATAAAAGTTTGCAAAAGTGTAATGTGCATTTCTGCAGGACATTCAGCCAAATATGGTAGCTTCACTATGATGAATCTGCAAAGTAACAGAGTAATTGACATCCAACTTGTCCAGGTAAAACACCACCATATTTACATTAGAACATTTAATTAGGGATCATTGTGCACATTTCTGAAGAGCATTCTGTTCTCTTTCAGAGCAATGAAGTTGGGAACAGTGTAAGGATGGAGAAGGAGGGATTTATACGCAGTCTGACAATGCTGGAAGAGAGGGGTGTCATGTACAGGCCATTGTGACGGACAGACACACAGGAGTGCAGAAGTTTATAAGGGAGGAAAAAAATGACATCACTCACTATTTTGACCCTTGGCACATGGGAAAGGGTATGTATTGAGGGGAAAATTAGCATACAAAATATATATATGTATATCTAATCAATGTATATCCGCTTTTTCATAGGAATTGGGAAGAAGATTGATGAACTGGCAAGACAAAAGTGCACTCAGGATGTGGGCCAATGGAGAAAGAGCGTGGTGAATAACCTGTACTGGTCAGCCTCGACCTCCTCCTCAGGAGAAGAAGCTGTGGCTAAATGGACTTCTGTGGTCAACCACATACAGGATGTTCACACCCATGACAATGCCCTGTTCCCATGCTGTCAACACGAGCCTATGGTTGGGGAAAGAGCAAGGCAGTGGCTCAAACCAAGTATGTAATGACTATGCTTTTATCTGATTATATTTCAGATTATTTTGGACATTTTGCATTATCTTTCTAAACCATATACAATTTCCATTGATCATTTTGTGTGTAGGCACAGCAGTATGTGAAAGACTCAGCCATTTTATTGGCTCCACGATTTTTGAAGGACGTGGAGAAAATCAGCCCACTGTACCACACGTCCTACATAGAGGCATTTCACAGCCTGATCATCAGGTTCTCTCCAAAAAATGTGGGCATTTCCTTTAAAGGAATGATGGCCAAGTAATGAATACCGAAACCTTCTCAATGTATTTGGGTTAAGGGCAACTGCCTCAAAACCTGGGTGCTCCGTAATACAGGTCTTTATACCCACCTGCTGACATCTGTGCTTTACCTACGACAAATGGGGAAATTAATACTAACTCAAATTGTGTAGGAAAATTAATTGTTTTGTGTGCTTTTATTTTATGCAATTATACCTTTGGCGTCTCCCTACAGCACACATTCTCCACTGGGGATAACAATGTGCAGTTTCCACATAAACACCTGTTGATACAGAGTCATGGCTGCTTACGTCTGTATGATACCACAATATCCATCTATGAATATATCTTCAATTTACTGTAAATGTGAACCTATCAAAAAACCTATTAACCATATTCAGGGCTTTCCACATAGACACAGACTAGCCAGCAATAATATGGAAGTAGCGGGGGCGACTAATGTAATTTGAACAATGAATGTCTGTTTTAGGATGAATAGAGTAATCAGAATCTTAATTCTACTCTGAAGCACTTAAACTCACCACTTCTTTTCTTTAAGAAGCCTTCCGGAGTCTACTGATTGGATTTTCTTTTTGGTGGCATCTAAATAGTTTGTGTCATTGTTAACCAACATGTTAGTATTTGCCTACTTTTGGTGTCATTTAACCTAACACTAGCATCTAAGCTAGCATTAGAAATTTAGCTTGTTTAAGCTATCATATGCTTTTTAGCTATATCTTAGTGAATGGTGTCATTGTAAATATGTTGTTTGCCTACATGCTATTGGGCTCATTAAATTAACAATTGAATTTAAGCTAGCATTAGCATTTAACTGATTTAAGCTTACATGGGCTTTTAAGGTACATTTTAAGATACTGAATGGTTTGTGTCATTCTTAATGTCATTCTTAACTAACATGTTAGTGTTGTCCTACATGCTGTTCGTGTCATTTAAGGTAACATTAGCTTTTTAGCTAGCGTTAGCCTTTTTTTCTCATTCAAATCAAAATAAGGATTTTAGGTACATTTTAAGATACTGAATGGATTGGGTCATTGTTAACAAACATGCTAGTATTTTTCCAACATTGTACCAAAAGCATATTAACTAGTATTAGCATTTTAGCTAATTTAGCTTAGATTGGTAGTTCAACTCATTTTTATTATACTGAAGATAATGGATTACTATTACCAAACATATTAGCAGGCATCAAGATGTGACAAATTGCATTTTGTGTAGCGTTAGCTTGTATTGCCGAATTTGTTTATTCTCCCAGTTTTGCTTTGTAAGAATTTTCAGATTACTTTATTCATTTTCTTTTCTTCACTTTTAGCATTTCACCAATATGCTTCCACTCAGATTTCACCAAATTTTAGAATTTTAGCTCATTTTAGATACTATGGAGATTTTAGCTTATTTACATTTTTATTATGTATACGTGCTTGCAGACTATTTTTCGTTTTGTAGCTCATCTGCCCATAACAGTGCAGCATCATGCTACAACTAGCAGTTTAGGCAATTTCAGCTGATTTGACTCATAAGCTTATTTTATCTAACACTGGCATTTCCGCCAATTTTGATTTTTTTTGCCAATGCATTAGAATTTAAACTATTTTTTTGTTCTTCTTAGCTTTTGCTACTGAGCACACTTTTCAGATTTCTTAATGTTTGATAACCCTGGTTTTTACATTTTAGCACATTTCTACAGTTTTGTACAACTTGTTCAGCAATTTTCTGCAAGAAAATTCAGCTTACAGCATTCACACTGCATTTTCGCAGGAAATGCACATTTTTCTAGTTAAATTTTTTTCCCCATTCCATCACAGTTGCTGGACCTAACTTGGCAACATAACTCTTATTGGTGTTGGGAATGCACCACGTGGCATGCGTTTTTTAAATTTCCGAAAATGTTCTCATTTATATTATATTCTATCAACTGTGTCTATCTAGGTAGAAGAGGTTACAAGCACATCACTTCCATCTGGCATCCTAAGATTGACCTAGTTAATTTAATAGGCGGGGACTGAGCTGCCCTGGTGTAGGTCTGCGGTTTCCGAGTAAATTTGTAATGAATGCTATATTTTCCAAATTCTTTGTTGCATCAATTATCTCTTTCTAGGAAAGAGAGGTTACCAGCACATCACCTCCATCAGGCATCTTCAGCATGCATGTCCCTAGTCTTAACTTTCATCTAGTTCTTCTCTCCAAGTCAATGTCATGGACGTTGGTGCTTTCATTGGCTATGAACCAAAATTATTAGAATCCAGTGTTTTATATTCAATGTTTTACCCTTTTTTATTTTTTAATGTTTACTTTCTACTTTCTCTATCTAGGAAGGAGAGGTTACCAGCACGTTACTTCCATCAGGCATCTTCAGCATGCCTGTCCCTAGCTTTAGCTCTCTAATTTCCTCTTTGCAAGAGGTTATATTTATGGAAAAAAAATGTTTTGCCCTCATGACTCAAAAACTTATAGATGGATTTGGATTAATTATTTCTGAAACGTTTGCTGTTGCACCTAGACCAGTCATTAGAATTTGCTGATGATCCAGTTTAGGGTCAGGGTGGGCGGTTTGAGCTAAATAACAACATAATTCAATATGGCGGGACTGAGCTGCCTTGATTGAGGTCTGCGCTTTCTGAGTGCTTTTATAGTTAATGATATGTTTTCCAATTTTTTTATTGCATCAACTACCCTACCTAGGAAGGAGAGGTTACCAGCACATCACTTCCATCAGGCATCCTCAGCAAGCCTGTCACTATTCTTAGCTTTCAAATCTACTTTTCTTTGTTCCTTGGATCCACTTACAGTGGAGCTTCAGATGGATGAGGCTCTGTTGTGCATCCTGCCAAATTCTTACTGACAACATCATTACATCTTAGGCAGTTTTTACATTTTTGCCATTACACCTGGCACTGTCATAACAGTCCATCATCATCTTTGTACCAAACTCATTGCAACCACATGTTCCCTCATATGTGCTTTGTATTTTTTATATTTTTCTTTGTTGTATACCATAAATGATCCCTATCTAGGAAGGAGAGGTTACCAGCACGTCACTTCCATCAGGCATCCTCAGCATGCCTGTCCCTACTCTGAGGTTTCAAAACTATTTTACTTTGTTGCTTGGATCCACTTACAGTGGAACTTCAGATAGATGAGGATCTATTATGCATCCTGCCAAATTCTTGCTTACTACATACAGTATGTTACACACGTTACCTGTTTTTAAGTCTGCTCTACAACCACTGGCACTGTCATGGCAGACTTACGTCGCCTTTATAATAAATTCTTTGCAACCTCATGTTTTCCATTAAGTGCTTTATATATTTTATGTTTTTCATTTTTTTATACCATAAATTATCTCTGTCTAGGAAGGTGAGGTTACCAGCACATCACTTCCATCAGGCATCTTCAGCATGCCTGTCCCTATCTTTAGATCTCTAATTTCCACTATGTATGAGGTTATATATGCCATTTTTTTGCCATCATAACTCAAAACGTTGGAAGATATATTGGTCATCCTGAGAAAATCCTTTCCCCTAAATGTACCACCTACAGTATGTAGTACAAGTCCCCAAGTCAGTAAAACGGACACTAGTCTGTTATAACAGACTATCTTCAGCACTGTACTGAACTCATTGCAGTCAAGTATCCCTATCTAGGAAGCAGAGGTTACCAGCACATCACTTCCATCAGGCATCCTCAGCATGCCTGTCCCTACTCTTAGCTTTCATTACTACTTTACTTTGTTCCTTTGATCCACTTACAGTGGAGCTTCAGATAGATGAGGCTCTGTTGTGCATCCTGCCAAATTCCTACTTACAACATCATTACATCTTAGGCAGTTTTTACATTTTTGCCATTACCACTGGCACTGTCATAACAGTCCATCATCACCTTTGTACCAAACTCATTGCAACCACATGTTTCCTCATATGTGCTTTGTATTTTTTATATTTTTCTTTGTTGTATGCCATAAATGATCCCTATCTAGGAAGGAGAGGTTACCAGCACGTCACTTCCATCAGGCATCTTCAGCATGCCTGTCCCTACTCTGACGTTTCAAAACTATTTTACTTTGTTCCTTGGATCCACTTACGGTGGAGCTTTAGATGGATGAGGATCTATTGCTCATCTTGCCAAATTCTTACTTACGACATACAGTATGTGACACACGTTACCTGTTTTTAAGTGTGTTCTACAACCACTGGCACCGTCATGGCAGACTTTCATCGGCTTTATAGCAAACTCATTGCAACCTCATGTTTTCTATTAAGTGGTTTATATGTTTTTCTTTGTTGTATACCATACATTATCTCTGTCTAGGAAGGAGAGGTTACCAGCACGTCACTTCCATCAGGCTTCTTCAGCATACCTGTCCCTATCTTTAGATCTCTAATTTCCACTATGTAGGAGGTTATATATGCCATTTTTTTGCCATCATAACTCAAAACGTTGGAAGATATATTGGTCATCCTGAGAAAATCCTTTCCACTAAATGTACCACCTACAGTATGTAGTCCAAGTCCCCAAGTCAGTACAACGGACAGTAGTCTGTTATAACAGACTATCTTCAGCACTGTACTGAACTCATTGCAGTCAAGTATCCCTATCTAGGAAGGAGAGGTTACCAGCACATCACTTCCATCAGGCATCTTCAGCATACCTGTCCCTATTCTTAGCTTTCATTTAGTTCTTTTCTCCAAGTCAGAGCTATGGACAATGGCGCGGTCATCGGCTCTGTACCAAAATGACTGGAATCCACTGTTCGATATATATTAGTTTGTTTTTAATTTTCATTGTGTACTATTAACTATTTCTATCTAGGAAGGAGAGGTTACCAGCACATCACTTCCATCAGGCATCTTCAGCATACCTGTCCCTACTCTTAGCTATTATCTAGTTCTTCTCTCCACATCAGTGCAATGGACGTTGGCACTGTCCTCAGCTCTGTATGAAAATGACTGTAATCCAGTGTTGCATATGTATTACCTTTTTTAATTATCATTGTATTCTATCAACTATCTCTATCTAGGAATGAGAGGTTACCAGCACATCACTTCCATCAGGCATCCTCAGCATGCCTGTCCCTACTCTCACTTTCAAAACTATTTTACTTTGTTCCTTGATCCACTTAAATGGAGTTCAGATAGATGAGGATCTATTGCTTATACTGCCAAATTCCTACTTGCAATATAAATTAGACATTAGCCAGTTTTAAATTTGTGCCACAACCACTGGCGCTGTCATTACATTCCATGATCAGCTTTGTACAAAACTAATTGCAGGCTAATGTTTTTTCATAAATGCTTTATTAAAAAAAAAATATTTTTTTTCTTGTTGTATACCATCAGTTATCCCTAACTAGGAAGGAGAGGTTACCAGCACATCACTTCCATCAGGCATCCTCAGCATGCCTGTCCCTACTCTCAGCTTTCAAAACTATTTTACTTTGTTCCTTGGATCCACTTACAATGGAGCTTCAGATAGATGAGGATCTATTGCTTATACTGCCAAATTCCTACTTGCAATATAAATTAGACATTAGCCAGTTTTTAAATTTGTGCCACAACCACTGGCGCTGTCATTACATTCCATGATCAGCTTTGTACAAAACTCATTGCAACCTAATGTTTTTTCATAAATGCTTTATTTATATGTTTTTTCTTGTTGTATACCATCATTTATCCCCAACTAGGAAGGAGAGGTTACCAGCACATCACTTCCATCAGGCATCTTCAGCATACCTGTCCCTACTCTTAGCTTTCATTTAGTTCTTCTCTCCAAGTCAGAGCCATGGACAATGGCGCCTTCATCGGCTCTGTACCAAAATGACTGGAATCCAGTGTTCGATTAATATTGCAGTTTTTTTTTATTTTCATTGTGTACTATCAACTATTTCTGTCTAGGAAGGAGAGGTTGCCAGCACATCACTTCCATCAGGCATCTTCAGCATGCCTGTCCCTATCTTTAGATCTCTAATTTCCACTATGTAGGAGGTTATATATGCCATTTTTTTGCCATCATAACTCAAAACGTTGGAAGATATATTGGTCATCCTGAGAAAATCCTTTCCACTAAATGTACCACCTACAGTATGTAGTCCAAGTCCCCAAGTCAGTACAACGGACAGTAGTCTGTTATAACAGACTATCTTCAGCACTGTACTGAACTCATTGCAGTCAAGTATCCCTAACTAGGAAGGAGAGGTTACCAGCACATCACTTCCATCAGGCATCTTCAGCATACCTGTCCCTACTCTTAGCTTTCATTTAGTTCTTTTCTCCAAGTCAGAGCCATGGACAATGGCGCTGTCATTGGCTCTGTACCAAAATGACTGGAATCCAGTGTTCGATAAATATTACATTTTTTATTTTATTTTCATTGTGTACTATCAACTATTTCTATCTAGGAAGGAGAGGTTACCAGCACATCACTTCCATCAGGCATATTCAGCATACCTGTCCCTATTCTTCACTTTCAAAACTGCTTTTCTTTGTTCCTTGGATGTACTTACAACTGATTTTGAAATGGATGAGATTTATTGCTCATCCTGCCAAAAATATGTTGCATATGTTAGGTAGTCTTGAAGCTTTTGCTCGAACCACTGACATTTTTTCGACTGTTATCATCTGCTCTGTAACAAATTCATTCCAATTTCACATTTTATAATAAATGTTTTATAATAAATGTTTCAAATAGTCCTGTAATAAATGAAGTGAACCACAGTCAGCTCCCTACTATTATTTTAAAAGAATAATTTAATCTAATATATAATGTCTTTGGATTGTATGGGTTGAGCCAGCGCACCTGGAGAGAACCCATAGATGGATATTATTGATGTATTTATTTTGTATTTATAATTTTTAGTAAAGTTATTATTCTAATATATATTCTAATATATAATGTCTTTGGATTGTAGAGGTTGAGCCAGAGCACCTGGAGAGAACCCATAGATGGATATTTTTAATTTATTTGTTTTGTATTTATAATTTTTATTAATGTTATTAATAAAAATTCATTATAATTATAAAATAAAATTACCAAGTTAATACTAATTAGTATTATGTTTTGTATTTATTTATTGTTAATATTTTCTTTATATTCTGTATTATTTTAATTTTGTAATTATGAAAATAAATATACATTTTATGTTATTAATTTAATTGCAAATTATATGCAATATTAATTTATTGCAATATATTAATAAAATTACATTCTGTTAGCGAATGTATGTGGTTGCTGTTTAAACTAGATTGCTGCGGGATGGCTGCAGTTTCCTTGTTTTACAATGTGTTCCTTAATGCTTTGAAGAGTCCCGCAGAAGCATCAGGCGATTTTTGGCACACGACACAACCATTTCACAATAAAGACTTGGTTCCCTGTCTAAATACAAATAACTTAATAGATTGCATGAATTCCTTTTAAATATTTTACAAAGGTCTTTAAAAATGGCCCTGTCACACTCTTCAATCTTTTCTGTGTCAATATCTAAAAGTTCTCCTTCAACTTCTGACCACATTTTGCTAAACAGCCGTTCCTCAATGAATTTAAAAACATTTTCTCTGCACGTGTATTCTGATTCTTTCAAGCAATGAAAAATGATTTTCCTGACGAGCACTTTCACAGCATTTTTAGATCTTTCTTTTTGGTTTCTTGCAGCTTCTGCTGGATCTTTCCCTTCAGCCATTTTGATCTCATCTTTAACATGGCTGTCTACTGCTGTCTTCTTAGGAATTAAGATATCTGGGACAACCAGAGTGGGCAAGGTTTCTGCTGAGGACTGAATTGGTGCAACCTTTGATGACTTTCTATGAAAGAAACTCTTAATCTTTTCCCAAACTGTTCTCTTATGAGGTTCCTCCTCAACAATGTCAAAAATATCTGTGCCCTCTGATTCTTCATGTTCCTCTTCTGTGACATCTCGGACATATTTTTGGTAAAACTTTTCAATTAAATCATTTGAATATACCCCTCCAATACTGTCCTCTTCAAATACTTGCTGGGAATCCAAGTTTTCAGTAGCTTCAAATTTCTGTTGTTCCTCTAACTGAACGCTTGCAACAGAGATATGTCCAGTTGATTTGATCTCAGATATTTCTGAGACATCCATTGCAGATATTACTGAGACATCTGTTGATAATGGAACCTTTTCACAGCATTTTACACCAAAGCCTTTTTTGAAAATGTTTTTACATTTGAGTTTTCCACACGTTGGTGAAGTTGGTGTGATGTCGTTCTCTATGACATCCTGGACATGTTTTGGTGAAAACTTGTCAATTGAACCACTTGGATTCACCTCTCTAGCACTGTCCTGTTCAGATACTTGTTGGAAATCCAAGTTTTCAGTGGATTCAAGTTTCTGTTGTTCCTCTGACTGAACAGGTGCAACAGAGATACGTCCAGTTGATTTGGTTTCAGATATTTCTATGAGATCCGACGATAATGGAACCTTTCCACAACATTTTACTCCCAAACCCTTTCTCAAAATACTTTTGCATTTGGATTTTCTACGCTTTGGTGAAGCTGGTGTTATAACATGTTCCTCCATGTCTTTATTCTCTGCGCCAACCTGGACATGTTTTAGTGAAAACTTGTCAATTGAACCACTTGGATTCACCTCTCTAGCACTGTCCTGTTCAGATACTTGCTGGAAATTCAAGTTTTCAGTGGATTCAAATTTCTGTTGTTCCTCTGACTGAACAGGTGCAACAGAGATACGTCCAGTTGATTTGGTTTCAGATATTTCTGAGAGATCCGACGATAATGGTGCCTTTCCACAACATTTTACTCCCAAACCCTTTCTCAAAATACTTTTGGGTTTTTTACGCTTTGGTGAAGCTGTTCCAGTAACATGTTCCTCAGTGTCTTTATTCTCTGTAACATCCACTTTAGAGGTCTTGTGAACTGATGAAGGTTGGAAGTCAGAAGAATTAAAGTTTTCCTCAGATTTCTGTTGGGAATCCAAGTTTTCTGTTGAATTTTCCACCACTTCTACTGCTGGCTGGATCACTCCAAAACACAATGCAAAAAACCGCCTAAGACTTTTTATAAATCCTTTGTCTTTTAGCTTTTCCTTGCTTTCAGGATTAGTGGCGATTAAATGTATCACAATTTTTGATACCTCCTTGTAAATATACATGTGGAGGGCATCAGGACTTCCCCGGGTGAGCTTTTGGGTCCTGTCATCTTCCTCTGCCAAACGTTTTAGAATTTGGTCAATGACAGGTGTAACTTGTCCCTGTATTAACTCTGAAATCCTTTTTCGTGTTTGGTCATGCAGACGCCCTAAACGCAAAAATATCAATTCCTCATTGGTCAGCTGATGCAAACAGTCAATAATCCTGGCTCTGAACTCCTCACAGTTGAAAATATCTTCATTTTCTCTATTTTCGGCCATGGTGACTTTAAAAGGTTTTTCCAGTACACTCTGTCTTGAAAATTGCTTTTTGCTTCTCTGCTGCTCCACGCTGAAATGCAAGTAATTTTGTGACTAAGTAGAATTTTGCAAAGAAATCTAAGCTGTTATGTCATAAACAGAGTCCTTTATGATGTCATAAATAGAGCCGCTGATGACATCATTAACAGAGCCCTACGGGCATCTGTCAGTTAATGCACTTGCTGCCTAGCAACAATAAAGAAAGAAAACGGCACATGTTTATAAATTAAAGAAAAAGAAGACTGTGTATAAACCATTAGACCGGACTTGTTTTTCTTGCTACAGCGGCCCCTGATCCTTGGTACATAGGATTTCAGACAAATTTTGCTCCTCGTTGTTTTAATACATAAGATGACAACCTATTCATTACCTACTTCATATGAAAATATAACAACAAAATATTCCTAATTCCCTTTCTTGCATTAAATTTAGTAGAATAACGTTTTTTTCAAATAAATTTCTTATGTTCTGTTTACTTGTTTTTGTTTTATAACACTATGATTTAGCTGTATTGAAAACCATAATGCCTATGATTGTTTCTATAAATGAACATTATGAGAAAACATTTTATTTTAATTATTGAGGTTTTAAAATCTGTCTATGCATATCCCCTTACCAACTTACAGTTTTTCTCAATTGCTAAAACACCAAACCCTATTGTCTGAACCAAATGCTCAGTTGCCTGAACACACTGATTGAATCAATCACTCCTTTGGCAAAACCATAAGCACATTTCACCAGTTTAGACACAACTTGTCAACACATTTTCATTGTGATGCACCTGTGCTGCAGAATGGTGAGCACAAGTGACAAAAGTCAAACACAATGAAAGCACAGGTGTCACCAGTTGAACACAACTCAAAATTGATCACACTTGTGGCTAATGATGTGAGGGAAATTATAAGCCAGTTCAGAGAGCACTGGTTTGTGAGGTCTTACAATGGATATAAATCTGAGAGGAAGAGTCCATGTGAGAGGTGGTCGAGGTGGTCAGCAAAGACAAAACACAGTAATATCTGATGAAATCAGAGCTACTGTGATTGACCATGTTCCCGTCCATGGTATGAGCATGAGGGAGGCTGGACAAAGGGTACAACCAAACCTCAGTAGATTCACTGTGTCCACCTTAATCTGAAGCTTTAGAGAAGAGAACAGGTAATTACCTTTTTTTTTTTTTATTATAGTCTAGTATGTAAATGCTGACAGCAATTACCGTAAGACATACTATATGCAGTATCACAGTATACTGTAAGTAAATACATGTTCCAGTACACCACTGTACCAATGTACTGTAGTATTGTAATGGAGGGTTGGTCTAACTGTTTGTAGGCCTAGTATTCCATGTATATTTTTTTGTAACTCCATGTTCTCTTTTTGTAGAATTGAAAGACTGCCACATGGGGGTGGCAGGACAGGTATGTTCTCCCCACACCAAGAGACCCTAATTGTTGATATGGTCCGTGAGAACAATGCCATTAAACTGCGTGAAATTCAGCAGAAGATCATTGAGGACCATGTAAATTTTGAGGGTATGAACACTGTCAGCCTCTCTACTGTTGATCGTGTCCGAAAGCGCAACAGACTGCGCATGAAACAGGTATACAGAGTGCCTTTTGACCGCAACTCAGAGTAAAAGAGCAAAGATTCCAGTATGTACAGGTTGGCATACATCCAAACTCATTCAATGTTGATTACTGTAGTGGCCTAAATCACTTTCCATATCACTTACAGAACTATATATATTTCTACAGAGGGTTTTTGAACTGGATGCAACGGAAAGACCCCATGAATACATCTATATGGATGAAGCTGGGTTTAATCTCACCAAAAGGAGAAGGAGAGGCCGTAATGTGATTGGCCATTGTTTGTGTTCCTGGGGAGCGTGATGGCAATGTCACATTATGTGCTGCCATCAGCAATCATGGGGTTGTCCACCATCATGCCAACCTGGGGCACTACAACACTCACCAGCTCCTCATTTTCCTCAATAACATGCGAGATGCTCTGTTAGGGCAGCAGGATGAGCATCCCATCTATGTTGTCGATTGGGATAATGTGAGTTTTCACAGAGCCCTCCAGGTTAGAGAGTGATTCAATATGAACCAAGGTTTTATCAATCTTTGCCTTCCACCGTACTCCCCTCTCCTAAACCCCATTGAGGAATTCTTCTCCTCATGGCGGTGGAAGGTATATGAACGCCAATCTTACACCAGGGTAAATCTCCTGCAAGCAATGGGACTTCCCTGTGGTAACATAGGTGTGGAGGCATGCCAAGCTTGGATACGGCATGGCAGGGTTTTTTTTCCCCCCCGTTGCCTGGCCAGACAAAATGTGGCCTGTGATGTGGATGAAGTCCTGTGGCCTGACCCAGTACGGAGACATGATGCTGTGGCTGAATAATTCACTTATTTATATTTTTTCTACTTTATTTACAGTATAAATAGGCTTACTGTACACAAGTGGGAAGCACATATGACTTCTGTTTGTTTTTAAAAGTGATACAGTACATGTAAATGCACTAGATTTCTGTTTTGTCTTTTTATACAAGTACTAATGCACTTTTCTTTTTTGCAACTTGCATTTAGCCTACAGTGAACAATAAACATTTATTTATCCAGCTTCATGTCCTGAGTATTGTGTTTTCTATTTTTCTACGTAGTATTTAGTGACTGTTCAGTAGTGTTTTTAATTTTGATTGACTCGGGGCACGATTTGACAACATAGTTCAGTTTTGAGCACAGACTGAACTGTTTTGAGATGAAAGTTTGGTTTTGCAAGAACAGTCTGAGGTTTTGTGAATGTAGCTTGAAAATTGGGTTTTGTGTTCACAGTTTAGAGAAAAGGTGAGCTGCTTTCTAGAAATGTGTTTTAGCAATCGAAAAACTGTAATTATGCAAACTACACTATCAGTCATCAAATGAATGACAAGAAACAAAGTGGCCATTAAATTTTCAAACAAGAGTTTTCCCCCATATAAATGAGAATTACTGGCACAGGAAGGTTAGACTGTATTTTAGAGACTCGGTTGCAATGTATATAACAGGGTTTCATAGTATAAATATATGATTTAAATGTTTTGAGAGAGAGAGAGAAATAGATTACAATTAAATCTAATAGTAGGGATGCACCAAAACTGGTATTCACACTATCATTTGTTGAAACAAGCAGAGAAGAAAATAAAACCTGACTCCCAATTGATAGTTATGGATTCCTTTAGTGACTTGGTACAATAAATTCAATTTTAATATATAATATAACCGCCTCTCACCTGTCAAACCCCACAAAACCAGTTCTAATACCGTTTTCATGTGTGGCAAACCAGCAGCCTAGTAGCAGCACTCCAAACAGCTAATTCTGAAAGGCAGTGAATACCATAGATCTATTATAACTTGTTTAAAAAGCGACATAACATACCCACTTTAAGAGATTTGAGTGGTATGACTGAAGTCGGATAGTTTTTACACTTTTTTTATTATTAAGAATGGCATGCAGTTTGATTCCTCCCCCTTTACTTGGATACTCCAAAATGAATTATAGTGTAAACATTTGCCTTCAGTGATGACCTAATTACACCACCTGTGTGAGTAGAATTACAGCATTTCTATTAGAGCATCAGAGGTTTTTTCTTTAGAGAACATCAGTGAACAAGCACTATCACGAAGTCCAAGAAATATGACAGACAGATTGGCAATCGAGCTGTCGAGAAGTGTGAAGGTCATACAACAATATTCCAAGATTTGAATATTTTACACAGCACATTACAATCACATGAAAATTGAAAAAATGTGGCACAGGTGCACAAGACTTGAACGTCCACCTTAACAGACAAACCAGCCAAGCAGAGCATTAATCAGAGATGTAGATAATAGATCAATGGGGACTCTGGACAAGTTGCACATATCCACAACTCAGGTCAGAGAGTCTGATGACAGGAAAATATATATATATATATTTTTGTAGACAATCTGTTTTCAGTTAGCTGTAAACAAAACACAGTATGCTATTGCATTAAGAAGGTGATTGGTTTGAAAATAACACTTTAAAAAAGACTTGCAAGCCAATTCTTGTAGCCAGCAAGCTGTCCTCAGAAATATTAATCCGTGTAACTTTAGCTTCACAATGGCTTCTGAATGATGTGACCTGACACTGTTATGCTTGTTAGTACGCTACTATATATATATATATATATATATATATATATATATATATATATATATATGACTCTTCTACACTATTAGCAGAACCAATCAAACCCACTTTAGGATTAATTAAACCTATTTGATTTATTAAAGTTTATTAAAGGGCAATTTCAGCACTTTTTGTTTCATCTGGACCATTGGCTTGTATGCAAAGCCTTTTTGACCAGTCCACCAAAGGACACAATTAAACACAGTGGACGTAGTTTTCTGGCTATTATCAAAGAGGTGTGCAACATGATCAAGTGGTAGGTTCAGTCTTAAACGCATTAGAGTCAACAAGGGCTTCTAAAAATGAGAAATTGTTCTGTTTGTATTTGGTAAGCTGGGGCGAATTTGTTGTAGCACCCCCATTAGTAATGCAAAAGATGGCAGCTCTGTGTTCCTTTAAGCCTGAAGCAAAGCCCATTCACCAGTTTGAGTACTTACAAGATGTAGACTGCAGATGGAGTCAGAGATTCAAGAGCCCTCACACAGACTTATTCAGGACAAATGGCGGCAACCAAGTAGGGCCAACGAAGTACTATAACAGTACATTGATATACCTTTTGATAGACTGATATTTCTGTTACTTATTTATTTATTTGCCTTACACAATGTTCAAATATAAAAAAACTGAATTTTTAACTTTAATTAAAAAAAAACAACTATCAAAATGAACAGAAATCAAACGACTGTTGGTTGTTGATACAGGTGATGGGTCTTTCTCCCCAGGGCCACATGGCAAGAACTATTAGCACAAAAAAAAAATGTTTCAGTTGCATCCCAGTTGAGTTTCCTTTTGCTTGATTTCTAGTCCAGTTAATGGGAAATCACATATGTTGGTGTTCTGTGCACTTTAAGAAGATATGGACAATGACACTAAATTGATGTCTGAACCCCAGCTTTTAAAGAAAGAACGATCTTCCAGTTTTGGGAAACGAGCAGCATTTGATCATCCCTAATATTTCAGATAATGTATGTAGTAAATAACAATAGTAAGCACTTTCCATATTTTACGTTCTAATTTTTTCTATGCCACAGTGATTTTTATGTGAATTTTCTGCAGCTTTAAAAATAATGTTTAGATTAATGTCTGAATGCAGATGGATTTATCTGGGGGATATTTTTTTTTTTGTGCTAAAGAAAACATTGACCTGGTTATACGCTAGCTTGTGGCTTCTTCCAGTCCAAAGTCCAGGGCTGGCAGCAGTTTCCCCATGCAGCTGTGGGCTGGCCTTTAAACCGACGGAGGGGGCGGAGTGCTACACAGAGTAAAGAACATATTGAACGCCTCCTGTCTGAAAGTTGGACGGCCAATGAAATTCTGTTCAAGAGGAAGGCAGAGCTGAGGAGCAAGCTGAAGGAAACTTCAGGATTTTGTTTTTAAAGAGAAAAGCTGAATCAATGGGCGGGAACTCCACATCAACATGAGCCAACGTCAAGCTCGTGGTGGACGCTTGTAGTTGCTGGAGGGGGGGTCGACCCGGAAAACCGAGGATGGATTTGCGTTGAACGTCGATGATCTCACGCGTGGATTGGATGGGTGTTTGATGCAAAGCGGTGCGTAAGGATGGCCACCCCAGCGCACCCGGAGACCAGGAAATTTACACGGGGTCTGAGTAAACCAGGCACCGCGGCTGAACTCAGGCAGAGTGTCTCCGAGGTGGTGAGGACGTCTGTGTTGGTGGTAAGTACACACCTTAAACCCCTCCACCCTCCTCATCTGATCCCTCGATGCCTGTGTGGATCGGGAAACTGCAGAGTTGTATTTTACGCACAGCTTCACCAAAAAAACACACAACAACAATCAAACAAAACAAAAAACCCGCTGATTTAGGATTAGATGGGTGGGTGTACATTGGCTGTCAGGGGAAAATGTTACAGGTCTTACAGTAAGTTACCCTGACCTGTATACACAAGGAAGCTGTGGAGCTTGCTTTGGAGTGGATGAGTGATGACCCTTGTGCCAGAGAAGAAAGAGGTTTTAAAAATATAAAATAAGAAAGCAAAAGCTTACATGACTCACGGTGCTGACAATAATCCAAGCTCATAGATTATGGAGAACATAAATTCTCCATAAATTAGTAAATAAAATATCATACATTTTAAAATATGTATGACATGATAAAAAAAGCGAAAATAAATAGGCTACATATAGTTTTAGTCAGATGCTAGTAATGATATGTAAAAATGTGAAGTTATTCTTTGCTAAAGTTTTAAAGATTTATTTATTTATTATTATTAGTATTTAGTTATTTCATTGGTCCTGTACGGTGGCCCAGAAGGGTCGACACAACACAACACAAAAAACACACATAAAAGGCAAATAAGTCACAACAAAACAAAAAAGAAAAAAGCCACAACACAACACAAAAGAAAAAGCCACAACAAAACACAAAAGAAAAAAGCCACAACACAACACAAAAGAAAAAGCCACAACAAAACACAAAAGAAAAAGCCACAACACAACACAAAAGAAAAAGCCACAACACAACACAAAAGAAAAAGCCACAACAAAACACAAAAGAAAAAAGCCACAACACAACACAAAAGAAAAAGCCACAACAAAACACAAAAGAAAAAGCCACAACACAACACAAAAGAAAAAGCCACAACAAAACACAAAAGAAAAAGCCACAACACAAAAGAAAAAGCCACAACACAACACAAAAGAAAAAAGCCACAACACAAAAGAAAAAGCCACAACACAACACAAAAGAAAAAGCCACAACAAAACACAAAAGAAAAAGCCACAACAAAACACAAAAGAAAAAGCCACAACGGAAGTAAATCGCAACGCAAGTCAGATTAAAATTGAAGTTCTGATTAAACGGCCAGCTGATGGCGGTAATGCGCTACAACCATACAGTCTATGGCTACAAGATGAAGATGCAGAGGAAGTAGAAGGAGGAGGAAGAGTTTGCCAACCGCCCAAAAAAAATCATACAAAGACGTAGAAGGAGGAGGAAGAGAGCTAGCAGAGAATCGGGAGTTTCATTCTATTGGAAAAGTAAGTAAAACATTGTAGTTTAGTTAATGTTGATATGTGCTGTTTTAAATGTGAATGATTTTACTGTACTGAGTTAAAACAGCACATATCAACATTAACTAAACAACAATGTTTTACTTACTTTTCCAATAGAATGAAACTCCCGTGATTCTCTGCTAGCTCTCTTCCTCCTCCTTCTACGTCTTTGTATGATATTTTTTTGGGCGGTTGGCAAACTCTTCCTCCTCCTTCTACTTCTCTGCATCTTTATCTTGTAGCCATAGACTGTAGGATTTTAGCGCATTACCGTCCATCAGCTAGCCGTTTTAATCAGAACTTCAATTTAATCTCACTTCCGTTGCGGATTTTACTTCCGTTCCGTTGTGGCTTTTTCTTTTATGTTGTGTTGTGGCTTTTTCTTTTGTGTTGTGTTGTGGCTTTTTCTTTTGTGTTGTGGCTTTTTTCTTTTGTGTTGTGTTGTGGCTTTTTTCTTTTGTGTTTTGTTGTGGCTTTTTTCTTTTGTGTTGTGGCTTTTTCTTTTTTGTTGTGTTTTGGCGTTTTCTTTTGTGTTGTGTTGTGACTTATTTGCCTTTTATGTGTGTTTTTTGTGTTGTGTTGTGTCGACCCATCTGGGCCACCGTAGTCCTGTGATTCATGATTGAAATACGCTGAAGATGTCATTGGGACCCTAACATTTACATATGGAGCAGATGGATAAATTCAGTGTCGTATACATTTATTCACCCTCCAATTTTGAATCAAGAGTCATTGCAACTTCTGGGGGTTTTGAGACAATAGCAGCCTAAAATAAGTTTGCATAATTTGTAATTTTAGGTGCTCAGATATCATGACAGCCAAGACATTCAATGTAAAAGCTTCAAATTACAGGCAACAAAGTCTGTACCTTTTATCTGGCTCCGCTGAAGTTGATGAACGACCCAAGCAAGGGCAGTAGGTTTGGTTGTACATTCGACACAACTTGATTGAATTTCAAGGTGATCTGTTCTTGCCTGGTATTTTAAATACATTTTATAAATTAAACATTTATTTAAAGTAAAGGGGCAGAAATTATTGATTTCAGTGTGTAAACTACCCTTTATAAAAACTATAAGGTAGGATAAAAAGCTCATTGGAAGGAGGCTGATGCCACAGGCTTTGGTTCAATAACTTAATCATTTTCTAATAATGTTGCCAATCAATGAGCTGTGCTAATGCCATTTTATTCCTTGCATTATCAATTTATAAAAATAAACAAATGTATATATCTTATACATTCTTTTAGATTTAATTTGATAATTAATGGCATATTACTTAGGAAATTATTGGATTCTGTCACCTTTAGACTTCCGCAGTTGGAGACATGTTGGACACAAGGGTGTCAGTTTGTTTTTAAAATTGCCGGGAACATAATTATAATCTTGAATGCGGTATGAGGATTGCTGGGGACAGTTATCAAATATTTATTTAGCCTCATTATTCATTTGTTTCATGTTTCATTACAATATCCACTGCAGTGTATAAACAGGGTGAAATTTGCATCTTTATTAAATCAATACAAGTTAAAAGCCATAGGTTTAACTGTTTTTTTAAACCTCACCAACAAGGCTGTTGGTTGGGAAGAATTATTAAAATCCACACCGTAGCACAACGAACCATGTAGGACCTAATATGTAGCCTACTCGCACCAGCAGAATGCGCAACAATAAAACATGCTCCTTTTGCAACCCTAACACCGTTCTATGAGGAGAAACTTCAAATTTAACCTAGTTGACAGTCCTGCAACAAGGCAGCTACCTGTGGGTGATCCGCATGAAGTTGCTTCAGGTGAAAAAAAAGCCAAAATAAATGTTGCGGCCCCGTTGAGGATGTTTATGTAAATGCAAGCGGACTGGGAGTGAGACACTATTGTTATGTTTTGTTTATGAGTCCCAAAGAGGAAAATGTTATGTTGTTATGGTGGAGGAATCAGTAGGGAAGTTTTCCCAAAGTTGTGCTGATGACTTAATGCTGTCGCTATTTATCCAGCGCTTTCAGTAATTCAGAAATGAGAAATCAAGGTAAATCCAGGGATTTTGACCAGTGTTTTGTTTGTGTACAATGATTTCTGCACAATATAAATTTCAGCAGCAGTATTGAAATAACAAAAGACTTATTATTCACTGCACTATAGTTTACTTTTACTAATGGATGAAGTTATTTTCCCTTTTGATTTTTTTTCTAACTTTTTTAATCAATTTGTTTAAAGGCTGTAAAACCCCTCACCAAACACTTTTTTGCACTTTTCCCAGACATACATTAACATTTACTCACATTTCTCACTAGTTTTGATACTGAAACCTTAGTAGATTTAAAACATAAAAGTATGCGTCTTTCTACACTGAAGGTCTCGGAACAGGTGTTGTGTCCTTGGGAGGAACATAACTATGGGTATTCGATTGTGCTGCCTTTTTTTGTCTGGATGAGAATATTATTATAACCAGACATGATAAATTTGACAAGCGCAGGAGACATGACAGGAGGAGATTCACAACTGCATCCAACCATTTAGGACGCAGAACACAATGCGCATTGTGCGCAGTAAAGAAAGCCTTTAAATTGTGCTATTAAAAAAATCCACCTAACGGTAAAGGGTGGACTGCGTTATAGCAAGGGAATTGTATAGGCTAAATGCATTTTTTCCATCTTGAAACAGGTACCAGTGACATTGCAGGACTCCGCCCTGTGGCTGACTACCAGTCTTTTAAAACATGACATCTACTGCAGATAATGCTGTAGCCTAGTACATGTATATGTATATGAGCAGAAAGAAACATGACTGCATGTGAAAGTGGAGTGAATTAAATAATATTTTGTTCAGATACTGATGCAGAAACTTTGCTGGGAGCACAAGTGGCTGTTAGATCAGTGCTGGTAACGAATTTCTGCATCAGGTTAGGTGTGGACAAACCCGTCAATCATAAATATTGCTGGGGACATGTCCCCGGCGTCCCCGGTTAAAATTACGCCGATGGTTGGACATGATGTTTGCTGTTGTTTAATCAATTCTAACAAATCATATAAATTTGCATGTTTTAGATAAGTTATAAAAAATGTATTTGTGTTTGAAGTAATTTTGTCACGGTCCACCTATTTTACAGGGATGCTCTGGGATGAAATAATACCTGTTCTTGAAGCTTTAGTATCATATAGGGGCATTAGTAATTCTGATAAATGATTGGTTTGTCTGATCTCATTGACTTGCAACATCTGGGAGACCTGCAGCATACCTCCACGTTGTTTCACTTTTGCCCTGAAGAAAAATGAATCTGATCCCTTTTGTTGTGTCCTAGTATGTGTGAGGGCTGTTTGGTGGTCCTTTGTACCTGATGGTTCCTGCTTTCCTTGAAAAAGTTGCCAGGCAACTCGAAACGGATACCCTCCAAGCTCTCTTGTCATGGAAATAGAACCCTGAGTCAAGATCCCAGGCATCCAACCACACCTTCATATTATTTATTCATTCTCACTCTGGTGCGCAGCCAGGGATGCCTGAGGGAGGATATCTACAAGAATGCATGTTGGGAAATCGAAATGCCTCAGGAGGACTGGAGCAACTTGTAGAAACGTGGCTGTGTGAGCAAAAACACATTCGTTTCTATGATAATGAACACACAAGGAGATACTTGTAAGGTGTTCAGTCTAATTCAGTCTTTAAAAAGGTATTTATACCCCTTAAAATGTTTCATTTTATAATTACAAACTTCTCTGTATTCTATTGGATTTTTATTTGACAGATAAGCGCAAGTGGGAGCATAATTGTGATGTAGATCGAAAATGCTGCATTATTTCTAAGAGGTTTGTTTTTATATAAATACAACTCTTAAAGTGTGGCATGCATTTATCTTCAGGACTTCTGACTTCTTCATATTTTGCATATTTAGTTTTTCCCTATTCTTCTTTGCAGAATTGCCCAGTCTCAGTCAAACTGGATGGAGAGCATATATACACACAATTTTTGAAGTCTTGGCGTTGATTTTGAATTTGGTTTAGGTCTGGATTTGACTGGATTTTTCCAACACATTAATATACTTTGAGCTCTGGCTCTTTGTCTAGGATTGGTTACCTTCTGGAAGATGAAGGGTTTTTTATTTTATTTTTTTCAGATTCCCTTTTAACTCGGTCTGTCTTTACAACATCTCAGACCAACTTTCCCTTTCCAGCTGGAGAAAAATATTCCCTAAGAATTATGCTGCTGCAAACACATTTCACTGAGGGGATGGTATAAGCAGGGTGATGTTCAGTGTAATGCCCCACTTCTACTGGGGCCAGTATGGTACAGTATGGAATGGGTCAGTACGGCCTGGAACGGGTAGGTTGTGTTTCGATTATCTTAAAAGAACTGTAGTGGGTGAGGACAGTGGCGTGCTTAGTTTAACAAAAGCTCCAGCAAAATGCATCTTTCTTCTGTGGTTGAAGATTACATTTTGGGAAACAGAGATTTTTTTTAACCAATGTACTACTTAGGCTTCCATAGCTCAGAGTGATGTCAATCTAGCCATCTTGTTTTACAAGGATACTTTTGCAGCTTGTTTTTAGACATTAAATTCAAGTCAGCTCCAGGACAGGGTTATTGCAATAAAAGCAGGTTTTGAAAATATTTTTTATGACTTGTAATTTCTTCTTACGAAAAAAAAATCAGGTATGACACAAAAAATAGAGGAAATACTGCATTGAAAAATCTCAAAATAAAAGTACTGTTCTGCCATTAAAATTTTGTTTTTGGTTTCATCTATTGAAATACAAAACCTAAAACAAACCTAAAACAGTTTTAACATAAAATATAATTTACAAAAATCTAGAAAAAGTATTTTTTCTGAAAAAAGGAATAATATCTGTGAACCTCAACCTACTGTGAAAAAGACTTTAAGCACTGCAATAGTGGGACGCGAACCTGGGCCCACCGAACAGTAGTCCCCAACGCTGACATTTCAGCCAACAAAACAACATGATGAAATATGTGGATTAAATAAAAAATACTTACAAGATCCCCACATTGTATAAGACTTATATAATTCGCGACTCAAACTGATTTCTTTTTAATCTTAGCCTGCTTGCAGTTAACTGCAGTGTGCTGCTTATTTGCAACTTTATACTATAGCTTACTCTGAGACATAGAATCAACTCCAGACCAATCAGTGGCTACTGCTGCTGCATAGGAGGGATATCATATTACCAGACCAATCAGTCCATAGGAGGGCGTTTCGGGTTGCTTCGGCATGCTTGTAATCAAGGCAGAGGTAGTCTGAAAAAACGCGTCGGTTCGGAACGCACACAGGTAACGGAAACACGTCAAAGCGTCCCGTTCTGTACCTTACTGGCACTAGTGGAAATGGGGCAGAAGTTTTATGCCACACATAGCATCTTGCAAGACAAAAGTGTCATCTTACCAGAGTACCTTCGTCTACATTTGTACTTTCATTCCTTTTGGTTCTCCAGAAGAGACCTATTATAGCTTTCTTTTACCAATGAATTTTGTCTTGTCATTCTGCTATAAAGACCAGATTTATGCAGCAGACTAGTAACACTTGTCCTGTCCATTCTCCCACCTTTGCTGTGGATCTTTAAAGCTCCTCCATTGTCACAGTACCAGAGATTCTATTCTGCCCTGTTACGTTGAATAATGATTTCCTTCAAAGTTACTCCTTCCAGGTAGTATAGGTGGATATCAATGTCTTTGTTAGTTTGTTGTTCCATACTTCTCTCTTTGGAGCTTAATGAGTTGTTCAAAGCTTTTGATATTGTGTCACAACGTAACGGTGTCTAAACTACTCCACAGCTTTATCCCTGACCGGTCTGTTGTGTTCTTGGGTCTTCATGATGTTGTTTGTTTACTAGGTTTTCTAACAAACCTCTGAGGTCTTGACAAGAACAATTTCACTTTCTACTGAGTTAAAATACCGAGATAAAGTTTGTTTACCCTTTATGTGGCTCCAAATAGGCCCATTCTTGAAAATTTATTCTGTTGCGTTGAATTCATCATTGGGTTTTAGTATTTGCTGAAACTTCTTAGCTTGACTAAGAATGTAACTTCACACAAAGCTGCAGTCCACGCAGCTTGTAATTAATTCCTCCATGAAACATGTGAATGCCACAGCAGGACTGGAAAGATCTGTTTTACGCCCATAAAGGAGTGATTGTTTCTGTCTGAACGATGATGTTTCAGCAGAAACATCATCGTTCAGATCACGATGATGTTATAGCTTGAATTGTTGCATAAGCTTTAATGTACACTAATAATCTTCTATGTGAAGTATTCACACAGCACGAGTGCATTTTGACCATTTCCCAACAGTTTGTGGATTTTTGTGAAGGCACTTGCGGGTCAGAGCCTCATTGTTTATTGTTGGAGTGGAGAGCAGAGAGATGTGTAACAGGCCTGATCCCTGAGTCACACCATCCCTCTGCTTTTTCACATATCGGGCATGCTAAGAGCTCTATTAACACCATAATCGCTCTCATCAGCTTTGAATTATTATTTTTTTTCTTACTGGAGAGGCACTTTGGTAACTTTACAGAGGATGAACGCATCCAATGTTGTGTGTATAAATCACTTCCTTGACACTTTTCAAGCATCAGCACCGTTACTGCCATGAGTTTATTGACTGATATGTAGTATGACAAATCTAAAGCGGTTGTTTAATGTGTAAACTGAAGTGCATAAAATAACTGGTGGGGCTCTTACATAATTGTAATCAATATTTTGAACTGCCTCCCTGCCTGACAGTAGTATCGTAAAACCTCTGTGGCTGAGCAGAGGGAGCTCCACACCAGATGGGTGTCATTATGAGAGAGTGATGCAATTAGCTGTTTGTCGCCATAACTTGCATAACTTGTCTGCTTTGTAAGCACAGACGACAGTGTGTTTCTCCTGAATTCTGTGAGAACGAGGCTATTTTATTTCTGTTTGAGGGATGAATACTTGTTAAAATTCACATAGGAGTCTGATTTTTGCCACAACTAGGTTGCAAATAGAGTTGCAACAATAATATCATAGAAGGTCTGACTTGGTACATCAACTAATAGCACGATAGAACTCACATTTGTACAAATAAAACTAGAAATGTCCTGATAACAGCTTTTTGTGACATATATAGATTCAAATAATGTAGGACTAAGCATTTGGCAATACTAGATTTCAATCCGATGGCAAGTTAAATAAAATTAAAATTAGTCTAAAAAAAACCCATAGCCTTAACTCTTTCAGGTTCCTTCATTTTGTGCTCCACAACATGTCAATGTTTTTAAGAATGCCGTTATAAATGCAAACATTTGTATTTAGCTAATTAATTAGTTTTTATTTTTATATGCAAAACCCTTATAAAGTAGTTTTACTAATCCATGCAGGCAACTTGCTAGATTGATAATGCATTACAAATATCTTCAGCCAGTGGAAACCCTCCCCCGAGAAACTTTTAAAGGTATTTTAACATTAGGAAATTAAAAAAAAAATCTATATTGGAAGTCAAATTACAATGGTAGTGTATTCAAAATTTCATTTTGAATGAGAGTCAATTGCCAAAAAAAATACCAAAGAGACACAGATTTCCCCATTTTAGATTAAAATCGACTAAGAGAATTCCGTGCCATTTGCATTTGAACAGCTGAATTCTTTGCAAAAATAAAAAAGGTCAGTTTATACAACATTTACACCAGGGGTATGGATTAAATGCAATGAATCCATCCATCCATCCATCCATCACAAAAGCAAGGCAATGCAGTTTTATTTGTATAGCACACTTTCAACACAAGGTAATTCAAGGGGCTTTACATGATTCGGTGGTAAAGAAACCAAACAGGATAAAATCATAGAAAGTACAAACAGCAAAAATAGATGAGTAAGACAAAAAAAGCATGAAGGTATGAAAATTAAAATAGCAATTAAGTATAAAACATGAGAATTAATAAAAGAAAGAATGTCAAGGTGCTTTACATGATTGCAACAGTTAAAAACAGTAATTTAGGAAAAGCATAAAAAGAAAATTTATGTAAAAAAATATTAGAATATAACTCAAAGGCAGCCTTAAAAAGTAGATTTTTAATCTTTTATTTAAAAAAGTAACGATTCATTAGCTTTGCAGTCGTCTGGAAGTCTGTTCCAGATTTGTGGGGCATAGAAGCTGAAAGCTGCTTCTCCATGTTTGGTTCTAATTCTAGGGATGTTTAGGAATGTCTAGTATTTTAAGGTCTATTCTCTGAGCTACAGGGAGCCAGTGTAAGGACTTTAGAACTCGGTTGATGTGCTCTACTTTCTTGGTTCTAGTGAGGATACTACCAACAGCTTTCTCGACCAGCTGCAGCGGTCTAATTTATTTTTTTAGGTTGACCTGTGAGGACGCTATTGCATTAATCAATCCGACTTAAGCTGAACGCATGGATGAGTTTTTCAAGGTCCTTTTGTGAAATTAGTTCTTTAATCCTAGAAATAGTTTATAGGTGATAGAAGGCTGACCTTGTTATTGCCTTAATGGGACCCTGGAGGTTCAGATCTGAGTCCATTATTACACCTTGATTTTGCGCCTGATCAGTAGTTTCTAGCTGAATTAACTGAAGCCGTGTGTTGACTCTTGATCGTTCCTCTTTAGGTCCAAAAATAACTACTTCAGTTTTGTTTCTGTTCAGATGGAGAAAGTTATGGGACATCCAGCTATTGATTTGTTCAATGCATTTATTTAGTGCCTGGATCTGTACATAGTCACCTGGTGACATTGTAATGTACAGCTGAGTATCATCTACATAGTTATGGTAGTTAATCTTACTGGTTGTCATAATCTGGGTTTGTGGGAGCATATAGAGATTAAATAGAACAGGCCCAAGAATGGAGCATTGGGGAACTGTACATGTGATTTCTGTTAGCTTTGATGAAAAGCTTCCTACTGAAACACAGAAATCCCTGTTCTTCAGGTAGGACTCAAACGAGCCAAGTACTGTACCAGAGAGTCCGACCCAGCTCTCCAGTCATTCCAATAGTATTTTATGATCAACAGTGTCAAATGCTGCACTAAGGTCCAACAGAACCAGCACTGTGGTTCTACCAGTCTGTAGTTATGCGAATATCATTAAAAACTTTGACGAGGGCAGTCTCAGTGCTGTGATGAGCAAGGAAACCAGACCGATAAGTATCAAAGTGGTTGGTCATTGTTAGGAAACATTTCAACTGTTGAAACACAGCTTTTTCAATAATCTTACTGATGAATGGAAGATTAGGGATAGGCCAGTAGTTCTGCATCAGTGTGTTGTCCAGGTTGTTCTTCTTCAGTAGTGTCGTAATAACTGCTGTTTTCAAGGCCTGGCGGAAGACACCTGATAGGAGGGATGAATTAACTATTTGAATCAGATCTGACTTAATGACGGGGTTAACTTCTTTTTTTTTTTTAGAAAAGCTGTAGGTAAGACACAGAGGCAGCAAGAGGAGGACCTTAATTGCTTAATGATTTCTTCAAGGTTTATTGCTTTAACTCATGGAATACAGACATGTTCGGGATGACATTGGTAGTGGGTTCTGTACTGAAGTATAGACTGAACATCTGATTATTAGAATCTTTTTAGTAATAAAAGCTGGCAAATTAATTGCAGACCCTTGTTGAGCTA
Source organism: Apricaphanius iberus (assembly GCA_028564705.1). Lineage (NCBI taxonomy): Eukaryota > Metazoa > Chordata > Actinopteri > Cyprinodontiformes > Aphaniidae > Apricaphanius > Apricaphanius iberus. The sequence goes on from JAPXFQ010002161.1 coordinate 143,008, forward strand.
CTGTCATCGGAGGATTAGTTAGTCCCTCAACTGTTGCAAACAAAATCTGCACATTATTAATATTTCTGTTAATGATTTCAGAAAAGAACGAATCCCTTTCATCTTTCAAAGTTAAATCGTATCTCTTAAGCCTGTTTTTGTAGATCTCATAGTGAACCTGGAGTTTAGTTTTCCGCCAAAGGTCATAGAGGAGTTGGTGCCTATCTCCAGTGGTCATTGGGTGAAAGGAGGAGTACACCCTGGTCAGCAGCTGTTCACATTGTACCAAGTAATATTTGTGAAAAAAATATTTAATTATTAATTCGTTACTCTAACATAAATTATCTATTATTGGTAAATCCTTTACTACCTAAAATAATCGCAAAGCACCAATTTTTATTTCGTTTTTACATTTTCATTAGCGCTTTGTGCCAATAAGTTTCCAACTCTTACCCTTGCTCTGTGTTGTTTCGTAGATGCTAATTATTGCCTTTCCAACAGGCTGCTAAAAAAAATCATTGACAGCAAACTTTAGAAAGCGGGGATGTTAATGCAAAGCCATTTTTCTGTAATTTGTTCTGGCTTCCTGTTGTCTTGCTTATGTAGTAAGACTGAGCTTCATTGTCAGTCCACATGAATTGCAGACATAGTTTGTAGAACAAAGTTTCCTCTTTTAAAACACCTGTCGTGCTTCCCCTGGTTCATTTTTAAACCTCTACTGATATAAAAAGACAACCCTAGCAGATTATTATATTTGGTGTCTTACTTGTTCCCTGACTGGAAAAATATGTTTCCAACTAGGTGGTCAGAGGTCCAGTATGCCAAACTAAAACCGTCAAACTGTCCTGTATACCACTGTAGTTTCCATCTATTTTTTTATTTATTCATTTATTTATTCAGAAATCCCAGGCAGTGTGCAATTTTGTCAGTTGGAGGGATTTTGTCTTGTCCTGAGTGCACTAAACCTTTGTTTATCCATTTGTCCATTTTTGTTTGGTAAAGTTGTAAACCTATTGTTAGGCAAGTCATTGTGCATGAAGTTAATAATTCATTTATTATTAAACATACCCAGTTGAAAGTTAAAAGGAAATACCACTTGTTTTTAATATGTTTTGGAGCAGGCGCTGGGTGTTCCTTACTGTAGGTCTCAGAATGGATCCGTCAGAAGATTATGCTTGAGTGTGTGAGACCTAAGCAGCTTGACCTCCCTGCTTATTCCCAGCTCTGTCTGCCTGTCACTTTAAGACCCTGTGTGTGTTAGGGCAATAGTGTGCACAAGCTGTGTTGTTGCTGTGCTTGTTGCAGGGTACTCAGCAAATCTAAGTCATAAAACTGGGCTGAGATGGGGGAGCAGGAGGGTTAACAATACCTGAGACTACTTTAGTAGTCAATGCACCCATCAAGAGATTCCGGTGTACCATTTGGTAATAGATTAAACAAAACTCAGCTGAACTTTCAGTGTTAATTTGGCGTGAATAAGCCTTGCTGTAACACAGCAACACATTGACCTACATGTACTCTCAACTACAGTAATGCAGCCTAATTTAGCATTAAACTCAGCCCTTGTGGAGCTCACAGTCACTGTTGACACTTGTGCTCTTTCACTCACATAAAATAGTGTAATTAGAGCAATATAATTAGTATTTTAGTTGCAGCATTAACTGTAGTTTTATTTATAAAGAAAAGACAATAAATTAGAAATGCTCCGATCAAGCTTTTTGGGTTGCAACCTTTCAAATAAACTTAAATAAATACCGATGCGAACATTTTCCATTTGAAAACTATTATATTTATATATTAACTGTAATTTTTAGCATTATACTTTCCCTTTTTAAGATTTCTTATTTTTAAGTTTCGATCACTCTTAAATCCTTCTGTGTTTAAGCCAGAAATTGCTTTTAGTACTTCATTAGTCTTTTTTCCCAGCGAACAGATAATACAACATTGAATATAATTTGTTATGCATTGGAAATGTAAATATGAAGCCTCTGAAAGTGAGCTTTAAAACACACATGTCAAGACATCTGTCTAATACGGGCATGTCTGAAGGCATACCATGATGGATTTTTCCTGCCTGGAAAGACCCGGCCGACAGCGGCCATGTTGCTTCAGTTGTGCCTGAGTCACCGGGTGCGTGGTTTGTAGGGGGCATGGTTTGTAGCGGCTCAGGCTGCAGCTAGACCCATGCCTAAAACCCCGGCCCTTCAATTTAATATAGTAAGTATACAAAATAAAAGAGAAGTACAAAAAGAAGCGACACAAAGAGCTGCTGCAAAATAAAAGTCTCCCAAAATGGGAAGGCAAAATAAAAGTTTCACATTTAAAAAGACAAATAAATAAATGTTATATAGATAAATAATATATGAACATATAAAATAAAAAAATAAATATGAACTTTTATTTCATACATTTCTGTGTTTATTTTGTGCAGCCGTTATTAATTTCTGTTTTTCTTTATTGTGGTATATTTTGCATAATATTTATTGATTTTGGTATTTATTTAGGTATATTTTGTAGAATATTTATTTATTTTGTTATTTATTTTGGTAGTTATTTATTTAATTATAAATAAAATGCCATTACATACGCTTGGTCCACTGATTGCTATCTAAATCTGTTTTCTTGCTTTGCAGTTATAACAGGACAGCTTGAGAATTCCTGATTTGATCAAATTAATTTGAGGATAATATGAAGAACTTGGTGAAAAACTGAACTGATGGTTTCCTTTGTCTTAACCAGAGAGACCCAGTTCGTTGTGCAACAACCAAGCCAACTCAAATGATTCAACGGCAAGACAGACGGATTCTGTTCCAAAGTAAATGAAAACGGATTTTATCCCCTGGAAAAGGTTAAATACATGTTGAAATAAGTGTTAAACGTTTCCTCTGAGTCATGGATGAAACCCAGGATATAACATGTGGTCCCTTTGCTTGACAATTTTCTTCAACAGAATGTGGGAAATGGGGAGGCTTTTAACCTCTTTTAGACGTCAGTGTAATCTGTTATCAACTTCCTTCTTAGCAGTCTGCATTTTTGCAGAAAAAAGGTTCCATTATCTGGATATTTCTTTAAATTTGACCATGCATGTCTAGTTCCCACTATTACACTGCTAAATTTTTACAGTCATATCATCCTGCTGAAGCAGGAAGTGCCCTTGACTTTCTGTCCTCCATCTTCTGATGGTTTCGTCGGTTGAGGTTGGGTCAGATGCAGATCTTCTCTGTGATAGAAACATTTTTGGCAATGCCTGTATTTGGGCTAAACATTAAGTGTTAGGCAGGGGCCCGAGTTATAAACCTCCCACTGTGTCTGTAAGTGTTCTGCCTAATAGAGCAGAGTTGTTTTGGAGTACAGAAGAGGTTACCATAACAGAGAGGGCGATCTACTGGGAGTCTAATCTGTGGGTGTTTTCCTTTTAGCAAGTGTTCGATAGAGGTCTGGGACTTTACACTCACCTGCTGAGGGAGTATAAACCCCTCTTCACCTTACGGGAATTGATGTTCTCAACAGTTCCTCCTTAAAGGACTTGTTCAGAACTTTTGAAGTTAGTTTCTGTTAAAAGGCCATAAGTAGTTAATAACCTACCAGGGGTGGATTGCTCTTTTAGGGTGCATTTACACCAGCCCTGTTTAGTCCAATATTTAACCAGGATATCCTGCACAATAGTCCACTTCCTGCTTTTGGTGTGACCCCAGTACGCTTGCCATTCACACAATCGAATCTCGTAATCGAATCTCAGCAGAGTTTGTTTCAATCGAACCAAAAGCTATGTTTTAAGGCGGACTACAGTTTGTTTGTTTGGTCCAAATCAGAGTTCGATTGCCCATTCACACCTCCCCAAATGAACTGGACTTTCTGGGCAAAAAAACTAGAGTTCGATTCAAGTTTACTAATCAGGGCTGGTGTGAATGCACCGTTAGAGCTCTTTGGGATAAACTTCAGTAAAGAGATTTTAATACAATTAGTGATATAAACTGGAGTTCATTTCTCATGTGTTTTGGCACCGGTAAGCAATATTAGAACACTGTGCTCGTAACTTTAAGATGTTTTGGGGTCCAACATTCCAGCGGCAGTACGGTGTGTCAGGAATGCTTAAATGGCTGTTTCTTCCTTGTATAAGCCAAGCAAAAGTGGTCCACATTACTGGCACAAAGTTGAATTTTGGCTGGTGAAGAATGGATAGAACGAGGTGTCAATGAACATCATAAGGATAATCTCAAAGCGTTCATGTAGAGGTTAGAGTTCCTTGAATTACCTTGTTGTTGAAAGTGTGCTATACAAATAAAATTGCCTTGCCTTCCCTAGATGGATGGGCAGATTAAGACCTTGTTAGTAGTAATATATGCTTTGATCCTGTCTGCTGTGGTAAATAAAGAGCAAAACAGCAAAACTCTTGATTTACCAGTCTGTCTACATTCCAGCTCTCACCTATTATTAGATTTGGATCACGATTGAATGAAGAGCAGAAGATCCCAGATACAAGCAGCTGAAGTGAGTTCCCTGTTCAGTTAAACAATTAGCCATAAAAATATAATGTGGAGGTGGGATGTCTTTGGGGAGTAGAGCTGCTGCTCCTCTGCATCAAAAATGATTCAGCTGAGGTATTTTGGACATCTGATCAGGATGCTTCTTAGGCAAAGTCCACAAGGAGGAAACACCAGGGTAGACCCAGAACAAGATGATGGGATTGAATACTCCTTTTGTTCTGAAAATGCCTTAGAAGACCCTAGACTGAGCTGGAGTAATGTTTTGTTCATGTTTGATATAAAAGATGTAATCCTCCTTTTCTTTTTTGTACGATTTTCACTCTATAAAATAATATTTATATTGAATTTTTAAAGCTCTTTCTTTCTGTAAACTTCCTTTGGCTTCTCACTATGGAGAAACATTATCCTGCAGCTCCATTATCGCAGCATATTATCTTCAACAGCGCTTTGTTTCCCTCATCCGACATTAACGTTGCTATTTTTGAATCACAGGACATGCACCTTATTGTAGCCAATAAAGACGTTCTGAACCACAAGTCCTTTGGACTTGTTTTTTTTCCTTTGATCATTAGGGTGTTAATCCAGTTTCCCAGCCTGTATAAACTGATAAAGCTTTGGCATCATTTTGTCAAATCTAATAAGGAAAATACGTTCGACTGAATGGAACAAAGATTGTAGCCTGCGTGTTCCACTGTTATGTAACGTATCAGTTATATTTTCTACTGCAGAATATTTTAATTTTTTTTAAATCAGAGTTTATTGCTGTGTGTAATTCTTGGCCTTATTATTTGAACCTTGCATCCATCAGAACATTGCGAGGGAGTGCAACCCTGAGCCAGCAGCTGATTCTGACTGTCAAATGAATGGGAACATTACAAACAGCTCTTTACACGGACCAACCCACGCAAGACTAAGTGAATGGAAGGGAATATATCCAGTGTAGGTGGAAGCTGCTGTGCTGACAATCAGTAATGCATAAGTGTTGTCAAAGGCCTAGCCAGGAAGGGAAACGAGTCAGGCTGAAAGTCACAAGGGCAAAATTGTTGCTCGGTATGCTCACGTGCACCATCCTACAGATTAAGATAATCAGATTAAGCCCTGAAAAACACAGACTGCAAACTGCCAACATCACATCCTTTCTTGTTGATGCATAAATGTCTAGAAAGAGACCATGACTCTTTTTTAAAAGAGGCCTTTACTTTCTATGTAAAGGTCCTAACATGTAATTGTGGTAACACAGGATCTTACTCTGACAGAAGAGATTTGAGGGTAGGAAGTAGAACACTTAACCTTCTCATTATTGTTCAACCATTGGAAGTCATTATTTTAATCAGTACTGAAAAAGATTTGAGATGATCTTTACTCTTTCAGAATTTTTCTATGTGTAGTGCTGGGAAGAAGTATTTTTTCCTCAAGAGATTCTTTATCTTTTTTTCCCTCACACTTAAAGCCCCCGTGTGTAAAAATTACCTCAAACTAGTGGTGCACTCAGTGAATGCAAGCAACTCGCCGTTATAACACGTCATTACTACTATGGAAACCGCGGAGTAAATTGTCCGAGTTAAACGGAAGATAAAATATTTGCTGGACTAACATGTCCTATGTCAAACATAAAGCTAACATAAACTTAATTGTTTCATGTAATTAACTTGCCTGTCCAACAGAAAGCCTGCAACCTCCTGTCTTCAAGTTCGTGTCCCTCATGAATAGTAATCGGGTAAACGCTCATGTAATGCCTATTAATCTAGTCCCAGTTTGAAATGTCTTAGGTTATGCAGTTTTTAAACCAGAGGATATTAAAGATGCTAGGGTACAGAAAAATTATGTGTAATTAGCCTTTAGCCATTTCAATAGAAAGCTAGAATGCTGAAACCAACTGCAGCTTCGTGGGTGTTATTATCTGCCTTGCAAGTACATTTCGGGTCATCAAATTTTCCTGTGATAACTATGCGATAGTAACAGATTGCTGTGTTCTCTTTATGAAAAGCTGCTCCACATTATTTTTGCTCTTGGTTTTGTTTCGTTAGCAGCCTTCACCAAGAGAGCACGTAATGACAAAACATTATTTATTTTGGTAAGTTCATTGTAGTTTACGTATTAAAACCGTAAGGCCCATTTATTTTGGCTTGCATAACTGAAAAGGGTGCACAACGATTGGGACACAAAAAAAAATCACGTTAATAACTAGCATAAACTCACCATCTTGCTACAAAACAGCAGATACGTCACTCCATGCTGTATCCATCTTGACGTTGTCCTTATAAAGTGTGGCTGAGGTCACACTTTTTTAAGTGCTTCTCTATTTCAATGATTAACCATTCGTTGACCATGATGAAACACAAATGAGACCCTCCCGCGAGGTACTGACTTCTCATCGGGCCGAACATGTAGTGACCTTTTCTCAACTAAAGCAACCAGAAAGCAGCACGTTTTTATTTTTATTTTGAATATTTATTTCTGGATGCCAAGCCATCTGATTTTCCATTTTGCATTCCCGCCTATGCAAAATGTCAAACTTTACGTGTTTCAGAGGTGTACCGCGTAGAAAATAGGACCGCCGCGATATCATGCTCCTGAGATGGGGCAGATTCGCACTGCTCACGCGTCTGGTGGAGAGGGTTCTACGGACTATAGCGGTGACTATCAACTGCGTATGACGTGCTGCTCCGTTAACGTGCTGCTTACGCATCCGGTGGAAAGCAGGGGTAGCAGTCTGTGTAGCAGCGAAACTGAAGAACCTTTCGACTAAAGACACTATTTTTGCAGGACCGTATCATGCAAAGGATGCTTAGGGTTGTCCATAATATTCTTTTATAATCCTTAAGGATATGATGATGCAAAGCATTCTTTGTAGAATTATTTGCATCATATTGCAACATATTTCACCTACCATGAAAACAAATCTCTTTGGAGCGCATCTGAAGTGGCCAGTGTACCAACGGTTTTACAAGCTCGCTAGCCAAACATCAAGAAAACATCAAGCTAACGACATGTCTCTTGCTAAACCGTCAAACAGTTTTCCCGACACTGTTATTACATCATCATGGCTGACCAAACACAATAACCCTGGAACAAGCATGTATCACTTTCCAATCCAGTAGCAACAAAGCTAGTTCAGTATCCGTATTACATATATTCTGTTGTATCTTAATACCTCATTCACAGCTGGTGTGGATGAGGTATAAGAGCTCTCCAATCAACAATGTTGAATTTTGTCTCTTTCTTTGTCAATTCCTCTTTTTCTTTTTCTCGCTTCTTCTGATACCGTCTTCTTCGGTTTTTTTGGTGGATCCACCATGGCTCAAGTCTCTAAACCGCGGGTTTGTTTATATAATTTGGTACCGTGTAAAGTACTGCCATTGACCAAAACTCGCCCGGGAGAGTAAAATTGTATATAGCGGTTTTCAGCAATTCGATTCAAATTGAGTTTATTTTTATAGTGTCAATGCACAACAGATGTCATCTCAAGGCACTTTAAAAGAAAAGTCGTTTTATTACAACTATACAAGCATTCCAATCAGTTCAAAAAAAAAATATTTAAGGAATCCTAGCAGAATGAATCAAGTCATTGCCATGAGGTTGTGTCCTGTACATGCAGACTCCAACCACAGCAAAACGTCATACTGAGCAAGCATATAGCAACAGCGGAGAGGAAAAATTCTCCTTTAACAGGAAGAAACCTTCATCAGAACCTGGTTCAGTACGAGCAGCCCTCTGCAGTCTGCCACGACAGTCTGGGGCTTTGAAAAGACCGAGCAGAGACACAGAAAGCTGCAGCGTACTATTAAGAAGAAGCCTCAGTGGTGGCTTCATTTTCACAACGCCATTTGATACATTATTATCATGCAAAACCAGTAATCCTGCAGACAAACCTGAGAACATAATTACCTATAATTATGGGAAAACTTAATTATTGGTTCCCTCTTGCACCTGTTTTGGATCACTCACATTTGTTTTTGACTTGTTTAACTTTGTGTCAAGCAAGCATTCCACTCAGGGTTAATCTGCTTTAAAAATCAGATCTTTCATCGGGCTTTGCCAACATTGCTTCACCGTGTCAGTGACCTCTCATTCATTCCACGTAGCACAACAAGATCAGCTGCATACTGCATGTTTGCTGTTTATCAAAGAGGGAAGTATCAGTACAAATACATGTGAAATCCTGAAAGGAAATTCACACTTCAATATGAATACACATTGTCGTTTCGGCACTTCACGTTTAGGCACTACTTGCACTTTGAAAAGAGATTAAGTAGTTTTTCATTGGAGAGGAAGCATTTATTTATTGTGAAAGCTGAATGTTTCCACGAACTATGTGGGGATTACTTACCATTCCTACTTCCTTACTACCATTCCTATTAATTTGCTGATTGCTATCAAACCACAAAGATGAAAGCAAAAGTTGCGTCTGATGAAGTTATCAGTCATCAATGGCATTTCTTTGAAAGTACCTGCTATTTATTTGTCTCCACCCAAAGACAAAGATTCGGGGTGGGCGAAAGCTTTTATGTTCTTGTAAATAGAACCCCCCAAACATTCTCCCTCTAAAGCTAACCCATCACCACTGATTTATTTCTTTATTCTCACGCTGTCAGCTGTCAGCAGTTTCCAAAGTTGGTTCTTACAGCTTTGTGCGCTATTTGGAGCAGCTACAGCCACAGGGGATGATCCCTTTTTACCATCCTGGATGCATAGCTGACATTCTTCAGTCTAACAAAACGTAGGCAAGAGGAAAAGAGAGGAGAGTTGCTGGGGTTTTTTTTTATAGAGTAAAGGTACATCGGGGAAGTTGGTAGTTTTTGCATTTTCTTCATTCTTTCATTCTTCCAGACTGCATATATTTTTTCGAGCTTGGAAAGACTCTCCTACAGACCTTCAAACGGCTAAAACAAATTACTTATTAGCTTTAATACATACTTTAATACATGCTTTAATACAGCTACATAAGCACAATTCTAAATTGCTGTTTAATACTGTGTCTCAACTTACAGAAAACAAGAAAACTACACACGATTCTAAATAGTCAGTTCATGACTGATATTTTTTAGAGATAAAGCGGGTACACTGAGAAGCCAAGTTACCACCTTGCTTGTTAACCCAGTAGCTCAATCTGCATTGCTACTTTTAGATTTAAGTGCTGTCTTTGATATAGTTGATCACGGCACTCTGCTGGATAGGCTTGAGCACTATTTTAGAATTGAGGGTAAGGTCAACTCATCGATGAGATCTTACCTGTCTGGTAGATCCCAGAGCGTTAGTTAAAAAAATTATCTCCTACTAAAACTCTCAGATCTGGTAGAATTTCCAACAGCTCAGTTAATGTTTAAGGCCAGGAACAATCAACTACCAGATAATATACAGAAACTTTTTACAGAGAGGAAAGGGGGTTATGATTACAGGGGAATGTGCAACTTTGGGATAAAGTGTGTTCGAACAACCATGAAGAGGATGTGCATTTCAGTCTGTGGTGTTAGGGTTTGGAACAAACTCAGCCAAGAACTGAAACAATGTCCAAGCATGAATTTGTTTAAAAAAAGTTTAGATTGATGATTCTTGTGAAGTAACGAGATGAAATCCAGAGGTGAATTGATGCCTTCTGCAATATAGAGAACTGTACATGTCAGTGGGACGTGATATATTTTTGGATTGGTTTTTGTATGCACATGTATGTTAGTGGATGTGAATAAGGATTTGAAGTCAAGAGTCTAGAATTTACTACAAGAATAATATTAGATTATTTTTCTATTGATATATGTTCATATTAATTTTCTTTTATTTATTTATTTATTTATTTATTTTTTCACTTAGATTAGAAGACTTTGGAAACAGGATGATTACTCCAAATGTAAGATTAGAATACTGGAGAAGGGGTAGGATTAAATACGTTTTTTTTTACTTCTTCCTACCCCTTTTCAGAAATGTTATAGAGTGTTTTGTGTATATGTTTGTGTGTATACTGTATGTATACACTTGTGTGTATATACATAAGCGTTTGTATGTGCATGTATGTAGGTATGTATGTATGTGTGGGTATATGTGGACATATATATGTATGCACATATAGATATGGATGTGGGTTTCTATGCACATATGTGCATATGTGCTCAATTTCGTGTGACTTAAAGTCTGGCTCTATATGATAGAAACAAAGTGTATGAACTCATTAACATGTCTGAAATTAATCAAATGAGAAAAAAAGAAAGAGAAAATCTCTCTGCAACCTTTATCATGAGGCAAGGGGTCCCTCAGGGTTCTGTACTTGGGCCACTGCTTTTACTCTTTATCTGTTGCCTCTTGGTCAACTTTTACAATCTTTTAATGTAGCTTTTCATTGCTATGCAAAAGATTTGCAGCTTTACGTCCCGTTAGCTATTGGACAAAGTGGTGATATGAGCAAAATTGCGACAGTTCTATCTGCAGTCAGGGGTTGTCTGTTAAACAATTCCCTACTGCTAAATTCCAAATAGACTGAGTTGATGGTTATTTGAACGCAGAAATTCCTGATTTTGTCTCGCGACTTATCCCTGAAAGCTGATGACTTTCTCATCACCTGTAGGGATAAGGTTAAAAACTTGGTTGTCTGGTTTGACCCAGTGCTCTCTTTCGAGCCTCATTTGAAAGAAATAACAAAAGCAGCTTTCTACCATCTGAGGAATATATCCAAAATCAGACGGATTTTATCTACTGAAAATGCTGAGATTCTTATTCATGCTTTTGTGTCCTTTTGCAACGCTTTGTTCTCGGGGCTACCTAGGAAAAGCTTTAGAGGGCTCCAGATAGTTCAGAACAGGGCTGCTCGTATTCTGATGGGCGCTGGTAAGTATGAGCATATCACACCACTGCGAAAGGCTCTATACTGGCTCCACTGTCATTTTCGAGCAGATTTTAAAGTTCTACTACTTACCAATAAGGCTCTACATGGCCTAGCTCCAGCCTATCTCTCTGAACTTTTAAATCCATATGATCCACCCCGTCATCTTAGGTCTCAAAGTTCTGGACTATTAGTAGTCCCAAAAGCTAAACGAAAAGGACTTAGGGAATGTGCGTTTTCTTTTCATTCCTCTGGAAAAAATTACCTTACGAAATTAGGCAGGCAGTATCTATTGGGGTGTTTTAAAGTCAAACTGAAGACTCACTTGTTTAAGTTATTCTATGTATCTTTAATTGTTCATTTTACTGTTTTTTATTGTTAATGTTTTGATTGCTATTTGATCGTTTTATATTGTCTTAAATTGTTTTAAATATGTCCCTGATGTTCAGAGCCTTGACTGAAAGTTCTCTATAAATAAAGTTATTATTATTATTATAGTTATTATTTTGCCTCCTCATTTTCATATAAACCATAGAAAGGCCATAGAAAGAAAAAGAAAAACATTTCCCTGGCCAACAGGTGGTGAAATCAGGATTTAGAACTTTTGCTTAAATGGAAAAAAAGTTTTATCTCAATACCATCATTTTATCATCACATTAAAAGTATCGAAGTTAGGAAAGAATAATTCTGTTTCCTTGAGCAGTATGTGACTTGTCGAAAGATTTGGCCCAGTTAAACATACTGTTTATCACAATACTGCACAGCAAAACTTATACCAACAAAATCTGAACCATGATACTGTAGAACCTTTAATGGTGATACAGTTCTCCACATCGGAGATCAAAATGTTGTCATTATCTGTTGCAAAAAGGGCTAAAAGGTCAAAGCAAAGAAATGGCAAAATCACTAAAATTTAAATATATTAAAAGATAAACAAAAAAAATTAAAATGTGGGTTCTGTATTTTAAAGAGGCTTCAAACCTGACTTAAACAGTCCTTTTCTACCTGCTTGCCACAACAAGTCTGAGACTTCGGTTTAAATGTTGGTTCACACTGTATCTTTTTTTTTGGGGCCCTCTTAAGGACCATTCCATGCCATGCTATACGAGCCCCACCGAGATCTACAGGCGTGTCGCACTGAAGTGCCCAAGATTTCAGTGGGTAAACCTGCAAAACGTTTCAATCTCAGGGTGCATTTTCATTGTTCAATTGGAGACTGGGGTTTTAGAATTTGTGATACTGCCTGAATACAGCTGAGGCCCTTTTTTTGTTGTTGTTTTTTTTGTAATACGAGCGCTTAATAAGGTGTCGGGGTGCGCGTCGCACTGCACGGCCACAGAACTATGAAATCACATGCATAATTTTTCATCAAAATTATTTTCACGATGAAAGAATAGGTCTAGGGCAGTCGAAACAGGGAGAACCGGCCTTTAAACATTAGATTATTCCTAAAAACTCTTTATCGGCTGTTGTGTAGTACTAAATAAACATGTTGAACAGTAGGAACCCTTGCCATCCTTGTGGTTTTCCTGTGGGTTTTCTGTCAAAGCTTATCATACAGCAAACAAAGCCAAAACTGTTGGTTGTTTTTTCTTTCTTTTTGCTCCCTGTTTATTTTCAGGGACTTGGCCTCAGGAAGCAGGATCACACCATTTATTTGCTTTTTGTTTTCACTGTGTCCCTTCACTGGAATGGATAAATAAAGTTCTGCTGTGCAGTATTTATGGAGGATCATCCGTGTGAATGTACGGCTGAAGGCCTGCTCCTATCACACTTGTTTTGCAGGGAAGGAGAACCAAGTGGCCCTGAAAGCTGAGCAGTGGTCTGTGAACATGCAGGCTTAATATTGGACGGCGTGCAGACGAACGTATCCCTGACCTGGCTTAAACGTCTGAAATCCCTGCTCAGTAGGGATTTGAATCTTACAACTCACAATTCCGTTCGATTCCAATTCGTGGAGTGACGATTCGATTCATAATCGATAATCAATTCAGAATCGATTCACAATCAATACTATTAGTAAAAAAAAAAAAGGTGCCTATTTGTAGGGCCGAGAAAATATGCTTTTCTCCCGATTCAATTCTTTTATGATTTTTTTTTGTAAGTGCCGATTAAACTTCAATTGAGATTCTTCAATATTACAGATTTTAAATTCACTGTAGTATTGAAAAGATATATAATTTTCTGAATGTTCTACTTCCCACATCTTAAACCTTTGCAACAGAATAAATGAAAAGTAAAGACTTTCTGTAGTAAGCTGCTACATACATAACATACCTCATAATAAAGGGAACTTTTTTCCAAGCCTGGGCTGCATGTAAGAAAAAAAAAAGTGAAAATCGATTTTGTTTATTTTGAAAAAATCGATTCAAAATCGTTAAGCAAAAAAAAAAAAATCGAGATTCTTATGTGAATCGATTTTTTTCTTTTCTTTTTTTTTTCACCCCTACTGCTCAGTCTTGAAAAACCAACAACTGCATCCCCCTTAACAATTAACAAAGTCAAACAGATTGTTTTATCTGGACTATAAAATTATTGTTCATGACTGTAACCAAACCCTCTTTAGGCTTGAAGGAGGCAATCCGTTAACAATGCCCTGCAGATTTTACAAGCTTGGACACTTTCAATTAATCTCCTAAACCTCTAAAAAAATTTTAATCCGTTTTAGTAGCTATAGCAGCAGCCACACTTGCTGTGCTGTTAAACTGCTCCAAGAGGGAGGCTAAAACCCATAAAACTCAACAAGAACGGAAAATTCCACAGCAGAAAACGAGATCGCTGTTATGAGAGAGCCCAGCATTGCTGTGAATGTTACACAAATAAAGAAAGTGAGACAAAACATTTGGTCAAAATTAATTGTCAAACTTTCCAAGAACTATCCCACTTCCCATGGCATGTGTTTGCTTTCTCAGGAAGGGTGTGGGCTGCTGGGGCACAGCTTGGATCAGGCGATGCAGGCATACAAGCAAGCTGTAGCCATGATTGGACTGAATACTACAACTACTGAACACTGAGATTATCATAGAGATACTAGACCTCTTAAACATGTGGAAAATTAATATCTGCCTGTTTAATTTTTTTTTTTAATTCTCTGTGTGCCAAAAGGTGAAAATGTTTTTTGGATAGTGATTTGCTTGCTTTTGCTTTTTCTTCCTTGCTTTGCGGTGTTGTTCTCCAACAAAATACATTACATCTGAGATGGCACAGGTGCACGGACATGCGCTCATCTCCTTTTTCATTTTGTACGCTTCCCCTGATTGTGAGCAGTGCTTACCGAGCCAGGGGTCAAGAGGATTTCCACTGATTACAAACAAAGAGCCAGCAGAGATTAGCTGATCCTTAATGGATCCAAAACTGCCACATTATCCTCACATTGTAGACTGGCAGAGCAACATCCTGGAGCCATTAATAACCAAGACAAAACTTTTTAAATGGACTTAATCTCCATAGATTCATTTTAAGGCTGTTCTCTATGTATTTGGAAAGAGAGCTGCTGCACTGAGACTGTTGCTCCTGCAAAGCCGACCATTTGCCTTTGCAGGACCATGCTTCAGCTATCTGTTAATAGTGATGAAGCTGCAAAATGGCTTTTGTTTGAAATAATTTGGGTAAATATTGGTGAAGATGGTTTGTTTAAGTGATTGGACAGAGTTCAAATATTTCCTTTTAGCTTTTCACCAGGTGTGTATATGCTGTAGCTGGTTTTAGGGATGCACCGATCCAGTTTTTTCGTTTCCAGTGCAGATATCTGAGGTTCATAATCTGCCGATACCGATCCAAACAGTACTGAATTAAAAAAGGACGCAACGATACCACATTTTTCAAATCGAAATAATACCACAACTTGGAACGGAGTACTTGCCACTACAGAGTACCAATGCCAATACTTTTACCACACACAAAAATGCAATAAATTGGAAGACAGATTTTATTATTTTTTTCTCTGCTTGTTACAACAAATTATGGTGAATCAGAAAAAAATACATACAAAATGACAAGTGAAAAATAAACATTTTCTATTAAATTATTGTAGTTTCAACATAGTAGTTGTAGTTTTAACTTTAACCAATACCGATACAGTACATAGAATAGTTTCGGCCCCGATACCTGATAACTGTATTGGTGTATCCTTAGCTAGCTGTTGTTTTGGCCCATTCTTCTATGCAGATCTTTTCTTGAGCTGTCATGTTTTGAGGTTTTCACTAGGCACAGACTTTCATCTCCCTCCACACATTGCCTATTGGATTGACGTCTAGAAATTAGCTAGGCCAATCCAGAACCTTGAAATCATTTTTACATAGCACGGGCTGTGTGTTTGTGGTCATTAGATGCGCTTCCACTATGGGAATTCAAGGTAATTTTACCAGAACCTCAAAGTATGTAGATGTTTCCACTACTCTAGGTCGGTGCGACAGGGACTGTTTCAGGAACCAACGAAGTACCAGTCTAGGGTTATGTACTTGGAAATGGCCTGGTAGAGTTGCTGAGTGGGAGCTGTAGTTAAGTCATAATGATTAATTATAAATCAGGGGGAAATGAGCAGACATCACCAAACAACTGGCTCTGTAAAAAGTTATTGGCAAAGCAGTTAATAACACACTGGCAAACAGAAACACAACAGCAATTCCTTCTTCTATGTACATTTCTTGTTATTTCTGCTGCTGTTGTCCGCTTTGGGGCTTATAAGGGAAACTGCTTACTACTGAGAGAGTCGTGATGTGCGACATCTTAGCTAATTCCATAAAGGTTGTGGGGACACAACAGCTGAGAGGAGCAGGCCAACAGAGGAGATGACGGGGGGCGAGGAGACATGGGCGACCGCCAGGTCTGCTGCAGCCGTTGTGGTACTGGTGATACTAGTTTACCCCTGATGTGTGACAACAATACTTGTGCCCATAACTGAGCTTGTGGTTTGCAGGTGCACTGCTCTGTGTAGCACTGCTCTGTCTAGCACAAAAGAACGAATATGGACCTGCTCCCCTCGCAAGCAAATCACCCAATCCATTCCTGGTAACAATTTCATTGACGTAACACTGTTCCATGTCACATTTGTGGCTTCTATGCACATTTTACCTAAGGCTCCGTGAGAATTTGCCTGACTGCCGTAGGCCAGTCTTTAAATGTCAGGTCAATGAGCCACAGTTGGGAAAACCTTTCCACTGTGAAGTGGAAGGTCGTTCGCTAATGTCAATATACCGTTCTGACACTATGCATGCATTTTTATTAAAATTAAAATTATAAGTAAACCTGCGGTTGATAAAGTCAAGCTAAAAAAACATATTTCTGTTTTTTTAGTATCAAATTGAAATCAGAAATTGTTGCCTAAACAATACAATAAACGTTTTCCCCTTAGTTAAAATATATAGCATTAGAAATTGTGGCAACATGAGGTTCAATGCTGGATCAGCAGGTGTGACAGAATGCAGCTTTTCCTCCCTGTCATGGCCTCATACCAGGCCAGTATGGGCTTGTTTCAAAGGCAGTAAGCTCTCAGTTTCCACCCTGCATGTCAGAACCTGAGTGAATGGGATCACAGACAACCCTCTGAAATCTTTTTACTAAAGGGGAAAAATGTAGCCACAACAAAGGCAAAATTAATGAATGAGGAAGAGATTTCTTACCTATAGACTTAGAACATATATTTTGTTTCCTATTTTAATTAAAATTTCTTCATATTTTTCGAACCACATGTTTATATCAAATTTGAATCATCATGAATGTATGTTTCCCCCCCTAAAGTATGTAACTTTTATATTTTTAGGATTTTCTCCAATTCACACAGGGTCAAAATTAAACATACAGGCTAAAATATATAACCATTCTCAGCATGAGCAAGGTTCTGGCATAATTTTGGCTGAATATTTGATGTTCTTTTAATAAGTAATAATAAACATAATTTAAATTGGTTGGTCTACTGGCTACTAGTCTACTTGACGCAGGTTAGCCTGCTTCATCTAGTCAAAGCCAGTTTTGAAATGTATTTGAGACATTTTGAGACCATTTTCCCGTTTGAACTTGTGTCCAGGTTCCAACCTTTTTGATGTTGATGCTAAAATTTTTTTTATAGATGTACAATTAATTTTGTAAAAGTACCACTGGTAACAAATAACTCCTTAGCATGATGCTACACACATCATGCTTAACATTTGGTACAGGGTTCCTTGCCTTAAGTTTCATCTCCTTGAAACATTGATCTTGTTTCGGCAGCCATGTAGCTCAATCCTAGCCTATACCATGCCTTTACAATGTTTCCTAAGAAGTCGTCATGAAAGTTTTTACTTTGATGGATTGGTCTCTGTCTTAATCATTACCCTCCAAGTCCATAATGAGGTTAAATTTATCTCATGCCTTTTCAGCATTTTTGACGACTTTCTGATTAGTGCCTCCTGATTTTTTTTTTTATATCCATCCTAAGGAAATTTGTTTTAATCTGTGACAGTTTGTGCCAGAGGATTTAAACTGTTCTGGTTTTGTAATAAATAAAGCAAGGTAACTTCTGAAATGTTCTCTCTAAAGCCCAGATCTCAATTCTGTTACTTGTGTCCTATGCTTAAAATTCATTTAAAATAAATTACCAATTCTGCGTGAAGAAGCAGTGAACTATCCAATCAAAATATCATAAAAGCAGACAGAAAAAGGGTTAAGATACAACTTGCTGAGGGACATTTAATGGAATATTATTAAAGATCTGTGTATAGATTGCAACTTTTATGTTTTCTTATGAGCATGACTCTGAAACATCTTTTCAACTATCATAAACTAGTATATTAAAAAAAGAAAAACTGCAAGCCCCAAATTAATACATCATTTATGTCCACAATGAATATTTGTAAACTTCTGACAAAAACTGTATTTTGATGTTGCAGTTTAATCACTTGGCTGCTTTCAGTTCTACGTCAGGTTTGAATTTAAATAAGCCGTCAAAAAATCTTCAGTAGAGTTGTTAGAACTCTCTCATCCTCTCATGTTCATCTCTTCACCTCTTCCTCTTGGGGTAAAAATCTGAGTTCCAAGTTGAGAAGCAAGGAAAATTTTATGACAAGAGTTGTATATTTAATTATCATTGAATCAAAAAATGTCAAGACTATACAGATACAATTTTAGATGTGTACTAGTTATGTAGTTGTATATTTTTCCTGTAGGTGGCAGTAACACAATGCTCTGTGGCTGTGGGATTTTTATATTTTTTACATTAAAACTGATTTTCTATGTTATCTTATAGAATTTTCTTGGTAGAAATTATGATCTATTATGAAACACTTCATATTTGTTGCTGAAATTATAAAAAATGATTAATAGGAAACAAGGTTCCTAATTTCATACCTGTTGTTGCTTTCCTAAAGGGTTTATTGCAGCTGTGCTTAAAAAAATGGAATATCCAACAGATTTTTAATGCACTAATTTCTGATGAGATTAATCTATGCTTTTGTTTCTGTTGCAGTGGAATCTGCAAAAATGCATGGCTGTATTACCCAGATACTGAAAATAAATTGAACCGAGATGCATTCATTTGTTGGCAGGCTTTACAGAGCTGCTTGACACACTTGAGTGTATTTAAATGGTTTGTTTGTGTGTAGGCGTGCGTGTTAGCTGCAGTGTGTGCTCATTCCACGCCTGGTAGCTCCACTACAAAGTGAAGGAAGCGCTGCTACTCAGGAAAATGGGCCATTTTCTTCTCCTGGGGTAAATAAACTATGTCGACGGAAGGGGATGTGGCTGTGTTGTTTGTTTTTTAGGAGGGTAAGGGCAATGTCTGTGACAACTGCAGGTCGCAGAGAGACTTGGAGTTTTGCTATGCAGCAGCCAAAGTAAACCATCTTGAATTATTGCTTGACACAGTTCATGATGTATTTCCTGCTGCTTGAAGTATTTTAGAAGTTGTAGTATATATATAAACTCCAGCTTGAAGAAGTTTTGAGATGTTTTTCCAGGTATTTGTTGGAACCACTTCACTAGTGCAGGAAACACTGCCCAGAGTGCTTCAATAGCCAAAGGCACTACAGTTGGCTTCACCTGTCAGGTTCTGTGTAGGTATCATCTGAGCCCTTGGTATTTCTCTAGTTTCTTGAGTCCCTATTTTTCTGATCTTTCCATCATTTGAGATGGCCACATTGATCACACAGACTGTCCTCTGCTGGTTATCAGTGACCATAGTGTCTGGTTGTTTGGCCATCACCATTCTGTTTGGATCTGCATGTTCCAAAGAGGGTCCTAGCTTGGTCATTCTCCACCACCTTTGGAGTTGATTCCCACTTTAACCTAGGGGTCTAAAGTTCGTATGCCTCACAGATGTTTTGGTACACTATACCAGCCACTTGGTTATGCCATTCTATTTTTTTCCTGCTAGTCTTAAACCCTGCTGTTAGTTGCTTGATTGTTTCTGAGGCCTTTTTGCTCAACCTGCACCTGCGATCTTTCTTCTTTGCTTTCCTTAAGCCCGACCCTCTTTAGACATTGGTATGATTTGGTCATATCAGCCACTTCAGCGGTCTGTCGGTGGTAGATCCCATGCAATTGTTTCTCCTCCCATGATGGTTCCTGCAGCTCTTTCTCTTCCGCTTTCCACTGTGTGAGAGATTCACTGAGCACTTCATCGCTCTTGGCCATCTTCTCGATGTATTCTTGTAGCTTGGATGTTTAATCTTGAATAGTGGCTCTGATGCTCAGTGGACCTCTACCTCCCTCTGTGCGCTTAGTGTTAACTCTTTACATGATTTCAGTCAAGGCTTTGACTAGGCAACTCAAAAGAATCAGAGTGGGACTTATTGGTTTGATTTGGACTATTTCTTGCTGCCTAACACAAGTTCACTTGAGATTAGGCTCACAATTGGCCAGTTATTCTCCTTCAGAGTTTTAGATAGCAGAGTTAATGGTTTCATCTCTACTACCAAATCATCTAGGTCCCAAGACCATCACTATGTCAAATCCATGTTTGGATTTAGATATGTTTTTGTTTATTTTCCTTAGATGTTGTTAGTTTGATAACAGACTCTCATATAGATGCCACTTTGCTCAATGTCTTTCATATTCTTCAATAAAATAAACTGACCTTTAATGGAGCAAATGTGAACTCTTGGATGTATCCTGGTGTGCTCTTGAAGTAATTTTGCTTAGGTGAGGATTTTATGGTAATAGATAATGGGCCGCCCTGTGATTTGCTGGAGTCTCAAAGTCTTCGAAATGGCTCTAACTCTTTCTAGACTGATTAGGGTATGATATCTGACTTTCGGGGAACTTTTATCCTACTTCATGTTACCAGAAGAGTTCTGTTTAGTTGATTTATTAATTTGTTATTTTTTTCCCTAGTAAATTATATCATCTTTTAAAAAGTGCTTTATGTATTTAGGTTACCTTTGTCCAATGCTAATATTTGCTTGATGATTGATAAAACTGTTAAGTGGTAAAAGAAAGCAAAAATGCTTGCAACCTGTAAGTGGTTCATAACTCTTTCATGGCACTGAGGTTTGCATTTTAAAAACTGTGAGGCCTTTTGGTTTGTTGACATTCCAATCCTATCTTTGCAGCCCACCCACATGTGTAGCTACAGGGCTGTACCCACAACAAAAGCCTTTGGTAGCCGTTTCAAATGTTTCCTTCTATAATTATTTTTAAAGTTCCATGTTGTTTAGCATGACTCCTGCCTTTAAGATTCACCAATAAGACTCAAGTTGTTGAACTTTGGCGTCTGTGTCAGTAGCCACAAAACTTCCCAGTTGTTAGATGTCCTGTTGGCTTTTGGTGGACAGGAGGCAGAGAGAGGTGGGTTTGTTATGACAGAATTGACTCTCACATCAGCAGGAAACAGCCACTTCCCTTTAGCAGTCCCAGTGGGGTTTCAGCTGGTAACTTGCTCTGTTTGATCATCCCTGTCGTGCTGGCTTTGTGGGAGATGTCTCTGCAGTCTACACCTCTTTGGGATCCCAATCAGGACAAACAGGCAAAAACACACACATCTTTCTGCAGAGACTGGGAATGAATACAGGACCATCTGTAGACTTGGACGGTTTTTTTTAGATAAAATGCCAGCTCCCTCTAAACTCGCCCTTAATCACACAGGGATATTTCTGCCTTTTTTGTGTGCACTCCTTAGTGTGAAGCAGGAAACTCAACTTTACTCCTCTCATCAGCTTTGATGTGTGGAACTCAGCTCCACCCAATGCTTTACTACTAAAACAGCTTGAAATAGATTCCTTTTTTAAGTTACAACTGGCCAGCTGAGACTCCAACATGCTGCAGATGTGAGCAGCATGTAAATTCAGCTGCAGCAGAGAGGGACAGGTCTAATATGATTTGTTTTCACAAAATAGAATTGGGATGCAACAGTGCTGTTTTAAAACACCCCACATGATGTTCCATGATTTTACATGCACAGATGGAATAAATTAAATTTTGAAGCATGGAATTAAATAGGTTTTATGCAATGGAGATTAGTTTACCTGAAATAAAGTGTTTCGGTCCAGCTGTTAAACGCTAGTACCATTTTCTTTTCTCCATCTTTTCCCTTTCAGTGTGTGAGTTTGTCATTCACAATTTTTGTGCTGGTATAGTAGCCAAATGTTGCCAAAAAAACATATGACATTAGGTGCTGCATACTGCCACAGTCCCCGAGACAAAATAGTAGTGATATTTTCAGCTAAAACATCAGTTTATAAGATAAAAATTTATACTGTGATGTGTCTAGTCAGGAAAAGGAAGTCTGGAGAAATGTCTGAGAACAGTTTTTTAAGACCTTCGTACCCTGGGATTTTAAACCTGGCTCTGTGGAGAACCCTGTCTGGATGTAATTCAGCACAGTTGAGAATGGCCACTTTCAAGAAATTATTTTGGTGTATAGTGTAATTTCTGCTTCAGTTCGGGCTAAAATTGTTACTCTGATATGTCCTTTTTCCATAATAGGCGACTTTATAGTGGTGGGTCATGCATTTGTTTTGTAAAACACAGCAGCAGTGGATGGAAGCAGTTAAAAGTCTCACTTTTGTTTGAACAAATGAACCAAACAAAGTCCTATTTGTAAACATATATAGACCACGAAAACACAAACTTTTTTAACGACTTCAATGACCTTTGCTCTGCAATATGTCTAGACTATGACCAGATAGCAATTGTGGGAGATTTCAACATCCATACGGACAAGTCTCAAGATAGCAGAACAAAAGCACTAATGACGCCCTTCATAACTTTGACCTAACCCAGCACATTAATGAGCCAACACATAACCGAGGACACACTCTGGTCCTACGTATTAGCAAAGACTTAAATTTCTCTAACATAGTAAAACCACTGATAAAAAATGCTTCCTTAAAGATAGCTTGGCTGAAAAGTTTTAACTGATGTACACTCCAACCTTATCTAAATCACCTACATCCACCAACACACATTCAGTAAACAAACTGACAGATGAATTTCTATCCAAAATCTCAGACATGATGGATAAGATTGCGCCACTCGAGGTTAAAACTGTCTCTAGCAAAAAGATGTCTGTGGAGAAGCGATCGACTGGAATGCAATGAAAAAAGGGAGTGCTTGTGAGTCGAGAGAAAATGGTGTGAAATTCGACTCCAGGTTCATTATGAGGTACATAAAGAGAGACTGAACAAGTATCAAGTAACCTTAAAGTGTGCAAGGGAATCATTCTTTTCTTATATTATTCACAAACTACAATAATGCTAGGACATTATTTGCTACAGTGGAGAGACTAACTCCTCCATTGACAGAACCCCTGAACTAAACTCCACCAGGGCCTGTAATGAATTTGCCAGCTTCTTTAATGAAAAGATCTTGAATATCAGAAGGTCGATCAGTACATCAGCTCCAACCCCAATACCAACTATGAGCCCAATTAACACCCATGCAGAGAAAATGACTCCTTTCCAAACAATAAATCAATCGAGCTTCAATGAAATTATTGACAAACTAAGCTCTGCCACCTGCTGCTTGGAAACGTTACCAACAACTTTTCTAAAAAATAATTAACTAGTCCTTCCTATCAGCTGTCTTCCCCAAAGCCTTAAAAACAGCAGTTAAACCAATACTAAAAAAGAAGAACCTAGATAGCACGTTAATGCAAAACTACAGACCAATCTCTAATCTCCCATTTATCGGTAAAATTCTTGAAAAAGTTGTATTCCAACAATTAAATAGTTTCCTAACAATAAACAACCACTTTGAGATTTATCAGTTTGGTTTTTGTAGGTACCACAGCACAGATACAGCCCTGGTCAAAGTCTTCGATGACATCCGTACAAATACTGACCGTGGTAAAACCACAGTACTGGTACTATTAGACCTCAGTGCAGCGTTTGACTCTGTTGACCATGATATTTTACTGGAACTTCTAGAGAGCTGGGTCGAACTCTCTGGTATGGCACTTGACTGGTTCAAATCTTACCCCAAGGACAGGAATTTGTTTGTGTCGATTAGCCAATTCTCATCACAAAACACAGAAATCACATGCGAGGTCCCCCAGGCTCCATCCTAGGGCCCCTCCTATTTAGCTTCTACATGCTCCCACTAGGCCAAATTATAACCTCCAATGCTATTAACTACCACAACTATGCCAACGACACTCAGCTTTATATCTCAATGTCACCATGTGATGTTAAACCCATCCAAACCCTTAATAAATGCATGGAGCAACTTAACAACTGGATGTCCCATAGTCTCCTCCAACTGAACAAAACCAAAACCAAAGTACTTATCTTTGGACCCAAAGAAGATCGACTACATATCAGTAATCAGCTTAAACAGGCCCAACTAGAAACTACCAACCAGACCAGGAATCTAGATGTAATAATGGACTCAGACTTGAACCTCCAGGGTCACATAAAGGCAATAACAAGGCCAGTTTTCTATCACCTGAGGAACAATTCCAGGATTAAAGGACTGATGACACAACGAAACCTGACTTGATTACTGTAACAGTATCTTCACAGGTCTACCTGAAAAAATCAAGCACCTGGAATTGCCTTGTGTTGAAAAATGTGCTTTACAAATAAAATTGCCTTGCCTTGATTTACCTTGACTTTTTATCTTCTTAATCAGCCTTTTCTACCTCAGATTTTAACTGCACTACAGCAAAGAAAATGGCTGTAAGAATGAAAAAAATAAAATTGGGGAGTACTATTTTCTTCTACTCATCTATATCTTAGTGCCACAGATACATAAAAAACAAGAGGCAAAAAACAGTTTAGGAAATTGACAGATTAATCGTTCCATGACAAACCAATAATTAAACCTGAAATGGGCTGGTCAGATCCATAACTAGATTAGCAACATTGGTCATTGGTTGTATCATTCTCCAATGAAATATATAATATAATAGCCGGTTGAGACTTATCATGGTTTCTTAATGCCCAGCTATTCACTCCAACTATGGACTGCTGGAGACCACTGCAACTTGGCTGAAGTCCAAGATGCAAATAAAGATGTCCCTAAATTGTGAAGGTACTCTAGAGTGCATTTAGTCTGGTGGAGTATTGATTACACTGAGCTAGCATCTGTGTCACAGTCAGCTGGATGGAGCTGCTTCACATAAGTACAAGAGAGAAAAAAAAAAACACTACTACACATTATGACTCAGCAATTACATCTAAATGTAATCATTCAAAAAAACAAAGCTATGCAATTAAAATGAACCTTGTTAATTAAAAGATATTGGCCAAAATGGGTTCAACTGTAGGAAATGTTTGGGCACCCTACCAGCTGGTAGCTAGTTTTACAGCCTTTAACTTAAATAACTCCAGTGAGCTACTTCTTGTTGCTATCTTCCAGCCTCTACCCTCAGTCTAAGAATCTCCACATTTCACTTGCAGCTGAGATGTTTGAAATGTTTCTTCCATTCACAGCCAATTCCAGTTAGATTCAAATCTGGGCTTCCCATTTCGTGGTTCTCAACCAGTGATTGGTGAATATGCTACTATGTCCAGTTCTTCTTTCACTATGATTTTTATTACAGATAATCTCACATTTTCCTTCAGCATCCTCTGATACACGTTAGAATTCATGGTGGTTTAAATGTCTGCCACATCAAGACTATTTTCTACACATAATTCTGATCTCACTATAATGTCAGGAGGAAACCAGACTAAATATGAAATGGTTAGACAAGCCAAACTTAATTCAAAATGCTAATTCAAAATGTTATAATCATTGGAACCTGATATGATAATGCCTTTGTGTAATTTAGCAATGTGGTGGTGTGCCAATTAATACCAGGAATTGCAGTTAAATTGTAGTTTGAATAATGTTTTTTGTTTTGTGTGTGTGTGCATGTTTTAACAGTTTAGTCATACTTCTTAATTTTCCCAGAATGATGAGGATTTATATTAAAAATTTACTAAAGCATATTTGAAAATTTAGATTTTAGAGCGATTTCAAGATTTTTGGATTCTCCAAGACTACATTGGAGATCGGGGTCCTTTTTTTGATAGCTTTTATTTGTATATTATGTTTAATAGTTGTAGGAAACGCCATGTAGGACTATCCCATGAACACCTAGGGCCCTCACTCATTATTGCAGGCATGTTCATACAAGCATATGATAAATCTGTGCCCCCGAGCAAGATGATTTATGATAGCCAGCTGTGTCACTTCAAACGTCTGCTTGTGGTCTGACCAACATCTCACTCTTAAGCATGTCGGTGCTCAGCACTAACTAGGAGTTAGGACTTATTTCTGTGTACATCCTTTATATTCAGCACTAACTTGTCTGTTTTTCGCCTACACAGCTTCAAAAAGGGAGATTTATAACTCTTCAGCTTTCCAGCAGAATACAACTTGTCATTCTATTTAAAACCTTTAAATCCCTCTTTGCAATGGCAAGAGGATGAAGACTGGATTTTTAGTGTGAAATAAGCAATAAGCTAAAATCAGAAATGCCTTTCCTTTAAGCAATCAAAGCCTCGTCCCTTTGACTCACGAACTCAGCAGGTTTTCTGTGCAGTTCGTCTCCTGCTTTCAAATGTAGTTTAGTGTGTCAAGCCGCAATGAAATATTAACACAACAGCGGCATGAGGGAAAGTATGCTGGTATTTAACACAGCATCATGATGCGAGGAAACGCTCGCTTCAAATGAGCTCTCGCTGTGAGTGAGGATGTGTCTGGATAGATTCATCTGCATGTGTTAATATCACACATTAAGGATACTTCTTGAAGCAGTGATGCTTAGAATATGTTCACATGGTTTTATTTTTTGCTGCTGATAATTCTTTTCTTTTGGACCAGTTGTCACTTTCTGCTTAGAGGTCATCAAGGCCTGTGTGCAGAAAACGGGAAGGAAGAGTCAGGGATAGACAAACCATGGTGAACGTGACCCCGTTTCCCTGTTTTCCTTTTTATAACCAAGATGTCGGGAGCTTCTCTGTGTTAGAAGCACCCAAACCTTTCTAAAAAGATATATATTACTGATGCAATGATTAAGTTTTATTGGGTTCTGAGCTGAACCAGATATCTGAATTAAAGTGTATGCTTTTTTTCCTTAAACTTTTTCCCCCCGTTACACTGGTTTGTATTTGTCTCGTGTTTCAATAGCGCAGGAAGATATTCATGTAAATAATGGCCCATATCCAGCCCAGTTCTCACATTTATTAACTAATTCCCCTATTTCAAACCACTAATTAGCTATTTCATGAATTCCTCCTTAAAGTTTATTCTTGTAAAAAAACAACTATATCATAGTCACCTATTTTAATTATGTTTGTTGAATTTCTTACATAAATGGTCATATAAGTTATCAAATCTCAGTCCAATCCATGCAGTTGTGTGAATATTTATCTGACTGCCTCAAAACACTTACAAATCATTAAACTTCCCTTCGCAGATGATTGGTTTATCCCTAAATATGAAAAAAATTAGTGACAAAAAACGTAAAGTAATTTTCATTAATTATGAGCAAATCAGTGTTGTATCATGAGAGGTTGATCGGAGGAACATAAAAAAGTTCATTAAAATAGATTTCAGTTTTATTGAACAACTAAAAATAGAGACATTTACTTGCTTTAATTGTTGAAAATATGTATATGAAATAAGAAATTGAGAGAAGTTGCAACCATCAGCTCAGTAAAATAGGAGTTACCTATTTTCATCAAATAAGTATTTGAAAATATTTTGGTTCTGATTAGCTTTGTTATAAACTTTTTTGTAGGGGAAATGTACCTATGTTTATTCAGTCTTTTAACAAACTGTCAAAAATTTTAAATAATTTATCCTATGACAGGTTGAAGCAGAGAGCTCAACAGAAATAAAATATAGAAACTTACTACAATTTTGTTAGCCAGCCTTTTACTGCTAAAGCACGCTGTCCCAAAACAAAGTTGTTGTTTTTTATCTTTCTACAAATCACAAAACAGATTTATTGTCTTTTGTTTCTGTTGAACTAAAAGGTTGTCAAAAATCCTATGCTCATCAACAGACTGTCTACTAGCAGTAGGTGTTTTTAGCAAGCTATACCAGTTAGCTATAGGACTACACCAGCATTGGCTCCAATACCAACATTGGATTATTTCTGATATGTGGAAAAACTTAAGATATCAAGCGGTGACCCTCATAAACCCTAAATGTGAAGAAGAAGAAAAAACTATGATTTTCCCAGGTTTTAAATTGTATCTTTATGTTTCCCTGCTTATATCCACTGTTTTCCTTATTAGCAGTCCACAGACATTTCATTCAAAGGTCGTCCTTACCAGTGAATCATTTCTTGGTGTTTTCCAAATCTTGAGCATGATTCAGTTTTGTTGTTCCACTCCCAGCATCTGTGTGCTTGGCAGAGCAGGAGGCTTGTGATCAAGTGCAGTTAATCCTTTGCAGAAAAAAACCCACTCCCTGTTTGATGTCTATGCCTGAAAGCTTTAAATCCTTCCATGTCATGGTCTTGTTTTGGAAACAGAGATTTCTGTAAAGCTTGAGCTGGATCACAACCAGAACTAGGCTTTTCAAAATACTTGGTTTTGCCCATTTGTTTTATTTTCTCTCATATTCAAATTGTGTTTCCTATTATTTTGAAAACATCTGCTGAATCCATTTGACATGACTTTCATTAATTATGATTCATACGTTTTTTTTCTGCTGTTGCCCTTATTTTTCCCCCCCAGCTTGAACTAAAAAAGCATTCAGCCATATTGCTGTTTGCCTGACTGTAGATCAGACGCTCCCTTCGGATATGAACCAGTGCAATATAGTGTAACCCTATTTCTCACAATTACTCATTCCTCTGCTTAAATTTCTACTTATTTTATTGAGGGAATATGGAATTCATGAATTTGTCACCTTTTTAAAAAAGAGATAAGAAACTAGAGAAATAATTTGGGAATTCAGTAGAGAGCAAGAAAGTGAATGAGTGAGCGAGTGAGACGGATTGCACAGACAGACACACTGCGGCGAAGCTCAGCATTAGTCGAAGCAGCAGCAGAGCTCTCACAGCATCCTTCATCTCCCTCATCCCTCACTCTCTGCTCTGCCTTGCTCACTCACTGTATCTCGTCTGCTGACTGAGGTATTACTATGCACACACTAGGGCAGCTCACAATTACAGCCTTAAGGGACTACTCTCTTTTTTGAGTGCATACATTTACTCTCTTTGGATTCCTCTGCCTGGAAACTGGCTTTGCATCCTCCCTTGAAAACCTCTGGATCGTGAGAATCTGAGCTGAATCATGGATCAGAGTGCAGCAGGGAAAGATAAGGGAAACTGGGTCACTAGCGGGCACTCCTGAATAATGCCCGCTTGGATGTGGAGGAATGGGGTGCACCACCAGCGCCGTTGTTTTTGATGGGCTGCGAACTGTGTTAGAGAGGAACTGCAGTGGCTACATCTGTAAGGAAGCTGCCGAGCCTGCTGGGCCATCTGAGGCTGAGAGGGCGCTGAGTCGGAGAGAGTCGCGTGTCATACCAAAACCTAGAATACTTAAGGTGTGTCTTCACTCAATGCGGTATCATTTGCAACTCAATCTCAAGTAATATTTGCATGTTCTTTATTTCTAATTTCAGCCTAATACCAAAGGACCCAATGTAATTATCAAGACTATAGTTTAAGATAAATGACTAAGACTGGGAAATTTTTTTTTTTTTAATAATATTTTGTGTATTGGATATAACAGTTCAATGAAAACAAACAAATGGCAAACTTAAAATGTACTTTTTTTAAAAAGAATTCATAATATATATCTAGCATAATATTTACCGGATTTTTGAATAATTGGTAAAAGTCTCAGAAATACTCATATGACAAATTATATGTTTCATGTTATAACAGAATACAATTCAGAAGGTCTTGTTAAGGAGAATTGCGGTATGTGAATGCACCAATGACTATTTACTGATTGAAAAAAATATTGTTTTCTTTCTATATTGAGAGAGACGGATAAAAATACCCATAAGACTGCATATTTCCAAGTACTTATAGTTTCATTTTTGGCAAAGTTGTGGCTGCAACATTTGCAGTCTCCAGTTTCCATGTGAGTAAGCATTCAGTAGAGTGCAGTGTATAAAAAGTAGGGCAGTAGGAGGGTTGAGTGTTGCCTTCTGTTAAGCGTGCCATGGGTTAAAGCCTCTTGAGGGCTTGGATGGAAGTGAGGAGGTTAAAGGGGGGGAACAGTAAGCTCTGTGTCTGCTGGAAATCAATCACCGCTCTTCATCTGGGAACCGGCAGGGTTGGCAGAGCTTCTGCTGCTCCGTACCAGCTTGTCGTTCCCCTTCTTCTTTGGGTTGACTCAACTGCTGTGTGTGTGTTTGTGTTTGTGTGCGAGTTTGATTGAACGTACAGTGCTCAATGACGATGGCCTGGTTGATTGCAAGGAATTGGGTCAAGGGCACGATCGCTTCCTTTGGCTAAGGGATGGTCTTATCATCCAGACAGCAGGAGTTAATCCTCCATCAGGACTTACAGTCCCT
Organism: Apricaphanius iberus; assembly: GCA_028564705.1. NCBI lineage: Eukaryota > Metazoa > Chordata > Actinopteri > Cyprinodontiformes > Aphaniidae > Apricaphanius > Apricaphanius iberus. The sequence continues at coordinate 173,170 of JAPXFQ010002161.1, forward strand.
TGTATCGATTGAATGTGTACAGAGAATCTGCTTGGTGCGACACTTCGTCAAAGTGCAGATTTATTTAAAAAGAGGGAAAGAATTTCATCGACCTCGCTTGGCTGAATTGTAAATCATGTCTGGGTGAAATTTTCAAAACGTAAATATTTGTCTTGTAACTTCCTATTTGCCTTTTACATGCTTGTTTTAGTTTTAAAGCTCTCCGTTTAGAATAAGAATGCATGTTTTTGACCAATAATGTTCACATTGCTAGTTCATCTAAAGTATTTCTCTAAAGTAGTTGGCTGTTGCTAGGAGTGGTGAGTCTCACAATATAATAAACTTCAGGAAAAATGGAAGGCATTGTAGAAATTGAATCAAACTGTTACATTAAATAGCTGGGAAACTGTTACTTTAAAAGAAAGTGTACATTTAAGCCCAAATTTATTTAGGCATATTTCGATTTAGAATAGTTTTTATTTGGCTAAAACATTTATTTGCTCTAAATGAGACAGGTACTGTAAAACTCAAATTACATTTAGAGAAAAACATGGAAAAGGGATATCAAGTGGGGAAAAAAATCTGTTTTAATTTACTTTTTATAAAAAAAAAAGAAAAAACTCAATAATCAATGGTAAATTCTGTTTAGGCATTACATCAATCAACCCATTTAGTTTTGAACACAGTCCAGCGATTTGCATCTCTCCTCTGATATTTTAATATTCTATCTTTGGTCATGACCACAAATTCTGCCTTGTAGGAGAGACTCCTTGCCATCAATCTTTAGCACCCTCCAAACACAGATTATCTTTCCGACTCTAGGATGGCTACTTCAGCGTGGCAGAGTTGCTTCCAGTCAGAAGAAACACAGAAGAAAACATTTAAGAACAATGTAAATATCCAAATAAATTCATCCTAGAATGAGGGTGAATGTGTAATGTTCAGAGATATTGCAGAAAAAAACCTTTGAACTATATCTGAAATTCTACTAACCTCAGTTTGCATTTAAAATTGTAAATTTTATGACTGACCAAACAGGTTTATGGGATTCCAAAACAGACATATTCCCAATTAAAGACACACTCCGTAATTTTGCAGATATTTGCCCTCTGTTGACCTCTTGCGGCGTAATGTCACTGTTGTAAAACCAAATCTCCATTGAGCGCATCTGAACAAGTGACAGTTTTACAAGCTCACCAGCAAGAAAACAAAAAGTCAAACAAAATGGCCCGTCAGTTGATAAACCATCAAACAGTTTCCCCGGCACTGTATAACATCATCATGCCCAAATAACCCTGGAAATATTCTCTGACCTGTCCTCTCCCATCTTGCTGCTCCGCCAATGTAACACTGCAACTTTCCTTACCTTTCAGCTCCGGTAGGTTTCAGCTCTTGCAGCCCAGTCTCTTTTCCTGCTTATTTTGATAGCATCTTCTTTGGAGGTGAGGAGCTGGCTCAGCTCACCGTCCAGCTCTGCGGCTAACACCGTGCCCATCTGTTTGCCCGGTATGAATCAGAGATTATCAAGTTTTCTTCAGCAGTGACGCTCAGGCAGCTTTCAGCTTTCTTGTCCTCGCTTCTTCTGATGGCGTCTTCCTTGGTTTCTTTGGTGGATCTGCCATGGCTCAGGTCTCAAAACCGCAGCTTTGTCAGGTAACACATATTGTACTGCCATAAAGCGAAACTAAGTATATCTGGAGAAGCGGTCCGTAGGTGAAAAGCAAAAGGTAAATAACAACTGTACTGTACAATGACTTTATCTCTGCAGATGCATGAGAATTTTTGAAGCAGAGCTGCCGAGTGGAATGCGTGTTTTTCCAGAATAAGAATGAGCTCGTTGTTGGCATTACTTGTCCCGAATGTTATTGGGTTTATTGCTTAGATGCATATTGGAACCACTGCATGCTGCTAAAGTTGTACAGTACTGCATCACTCTAAATCGTTTTGATATTTATGTAGTAATGTAGTTTTTTTTTTTGATAGCCTACTCCTAATCTTTCGCCAACACTTTTTTGGTCTGGAAGATAAAATTAAGAGGTGATTTTTTTTTTTTTCATTGCCAAATATTTTACTTTTTATGTGATTGTAGATCATAGCTCTCTATCTACAGAAGTAAGAAGAATCCATAATTTCCAAGTAGAACAAATTCTGTGTTTTTCATACAGGCATTTTAATCTTCTAAGTAATGTTATAAAAAGTTATAAACCAAAATGTGTTTCTTTGTAATTCCTTCTAATTGTAGCTGTTTATTATCTCTAGAAATTCAAGCCATGGTGACAATAGAGGACAGGGTTAGGTCAAACTCAGACTCTTTGCAACTAAAGGGAGAAATGTGGTAGGAAAAACGGCTTATTATTTAAAGGGAGTACTCTTTTTAATTTGGGCAAATGTATTTTCCAACATAAGCTGCCAACTGAGAACAAGTTTACATGGTTCTTGGTGGGATGATAAGATCTCAGTCTAAGCTTCCATGACATGAAGCAGAAAACATTCACAGATTACAGATAAGATGGCATTTTGCCCTCTACGAAAGTTTCCTGTTTACATTGCAGTACAGTAGGAGTCTATATCTCTTTGTAAACATGTAGCCTCCAAAGATGCTTTAGTCCATGGTATCTCTGAATGTGGGGCATTTTACAGATAATCAACACTGCCCACACAACATAGTTGTGAGAACACTTGGAGAGTGTTTCAGCTCAGTTCATATCAGTGTCTGGGTGGAGTTCTACTTTAAAGCAGTGTCAAAGCAGAAAAAAAAAACATGTAGGGCAGTGTTCCTTGAGGAAGGACCAGGTCTGGGAAAAGCTGTTTTAAATAAACCATCCTTTCCCAAATGTTTAGTGTATTTTCAATGGTTCATGTAAAGGAGTGTTCAAAAGAGTGTCTCATATGGCATCTGAAGTTATATTTGTTCCTCATTTTCTGACATTCCAGCTAATGTTTTTGGAAAATATTTGGGCAAGAGTAGTTTTTTACCAAACAGATGTGAAAGCAGCTCTGGGACAAATTGATACTCACAATATAGCATATAGGCATTTAATTAATTGATACGTCTAATATCTTATGATGACATTTTCTATCCGTCTTTCATATTATTGACTAAGGAAGATAGAATGCCATAGGAATTTTATAATTTTTTTTTAGACATAAAAAACCCAAATGTGTGTCACGAGTGCCACTGCTTTCACGAACATGGTATACAGTTCACTGCCTCTTTTAAAGCATATACATAGCTGTTACACAAGAATCCTAGCAATAGCCCTATATTAGCATTACCTGATTTCATTCAAAACTATGAAAAGGTTGCCTTTTGAAAGAATGAAAATAAAGTTACCCAAGTTGCTGGATGCTTGCAACTGAAACCGGCGAGTAATAATGATCTGATTTGGGGAGCTCATAAGCATTTGGATGTAATTCTCATAGACAGTTGATCCTTAAATATGTAAAAAGAAACAAAAGGAGAGAGACACAAGTGGTGTTATGCCAAAATTATTGTGACCAATCCTGACAAAACTAAACACTGTGAATGTCACGCTTTTGATCGCAATAGATATGTACTATTCAGAATAGGACTGCACAGATTCTTGATCTATAAAATATACTACATTCCCCTAGCATGTTTCACAATGCATAATCATACACGGCGAGGAAGGAAACTGTGTGAAAGATCTTGCTCTCAGTTTGTAATTTTAGCCTCAGATAACCAGAATAGTTGTTTGAATATTGTTACAGGTATTGTTTAAGTTTTCTTTATTTTTCAGTTCTGTTTGCATTTTGATAATGCTGATACCAATTTTATTGGTAGATTTGTTGTTAATTTGTTGAAGATATTCGGAAGAAATTCGAATTGCACTGCAAGTGTTATATCTTAATAGTGATGGGCTGGTGTGAGATTCTTATGGTATGATAACCTTGGTTAAAAATACCAGTTTCATAGTATTTCATTAGCAGAATAATTTAGGAGAATTTTATAGCCCGATCTAATCTTTAACTACACAATATTCTGAATGGCTGTCCTAATTGCAATTTCAATATCTGCATTATCACTTAGCAAAGGACTGCTTGACTGCAATAATTGATAGGCTATTATATTTCATGTGCCAGTCTGAATGTCCTTATTGTTTTTGACTCCACTGAATAATTTTAAATGCTTGTTTATGGTCACGTTTTCTATAAATTGATGGAAACATTTACTGATTTTAAACATGTTATTTTTCTTTTGTTTTTTATATTTGCCTATATTATACTCTATGCCTAGTATTAGACAAAGTTGAGAAAAATACAACAGTGTATTTAATAAAATACACACACTATAATACAAACTCACTTCTATCTACAAAAAATAATGTGTTCAGGGTATAATTATTAGTTGAAGGCTACTATATATCTAAAATTCAACAGTCTGGAAAAGGGATTTCTTGGAGTTGCTTTTAGTGGGATGGTGTATTTGTTACATTCCAGGTTACACCCTCTTTTGCTTTGGCTCTAAGGTCTTGTTATGCAACCCAGAAGGTCAGTCATACTCTCATCCCACTGTGTGGATAATATCTAACTAATTACAAAGTTTTAGCATATTGCATTTTGTTTTTCTCCTCTTAAAATGAATTCACACATAGATCAACCAGAAGGAGGTTGTGTGGTAACGCTTAAACACTGCAATGAATAACAATGGTGTACATGTATTACAGAATCGTTAAATTATTGCAGAGGATGTGGCTTGTTGAATTAAATTTCATTACATCTCCTCCCAGTTTTTGCTATAATATAAACCAGTTATAAGGGTTAGGGTTAAAGCCAAGAAATATTCTGCCACGCAGGAAAACACAAAAAAACGCCTCCCAATGGATTAGACACGTTGGTGAGTAAGCCAAGTTACTTACGGCTGAATTGACATCAGTCTCTCTCATCAGTGCAACAATTAGTATGAATGAGAGGAAGTAAAACGGAAAGTCAGTTTGATTATTAGGTTATGTTTATATATATATTTCCTGGAGTTCCTTTCCCGACAAAAGACCTGAACAATGCTACCATTAAGATTATTACTCACCGTGACATTAAATCAGACTAAACTTTTCCCTTTTTTTACATCTGAAACAGTTATCCAAATGATCAGATTTTTTAAATGCCTGATTAAAAATAGAGATTTACTAAACAGGGGTTGTTGTACTTTCGGGAGTCCAACTTTTTAATCATCATTGAGTGTTCAGGACCCCATGAGAACATGTGACAGTGGGAAGGTGGAGCAGCTGCCCTCCCCCTCGCCTTGAGCTGTAACACGGGCGTGAAAAGATAACATCCTCCCCTGCAGTGACCCACTGGAGGAATCTCTAAGTCAGTCTCGCATTTTGCTTGGCTAGACGGGGGCTTCTTTGTGTTGGAATGCCCCTCGGGCAGTTGCATTAACAAGCAGTGGGACCTGAAGGTGGAGCGGGTCCCAGACCTGTGATCTGTTTCTATTGGGATCCAGTGGAACCTGGACAAGGGTAAAACATTCGCGGATTAATTAATTTAATGCTTCATACCTTGGTGTTAAAGGGTATATATGATTGAAGTCTCATTACTTGGTCTGCCTTTGATGAATTCTAACAATCCCAGTCTCCTCCAGTTTGTTCCTGTGGAAGCTCTTACTTTTTTTGTCTCACAACAGGGGTGGGCACTCCCTGCATGACCAGGGTGTAAATCTTGAGGAATTTCTTTGTTTGTTCTTTAATCTGTAACAGTGCAGGTGGACTGTTTGGAGTCAAATATCATCTTTGTGTTTATATATATGTGGGTGAGAGGGTGTTTAACTCCCTCCGGCTGCACATTGGTGAGTGTAGGAGGGGCCATCTCCTCAGCTTGAGTGTTAGTCCACCGCCTTCAGTCAGAGTCCTCTCAGCTGAGCTAGAGCTTGAGTCTGAGAAAGAGAACTACAAACTTTTCTTTTTTTTTTCACACAAAAAGTGATTTTGTTTGCTTATTGATATGCTCACAGAGAGCCTATTTTGGAGATTGAAGTCAGAAATATCTCATCGGATCTGTTGACAATGCAAGGAAAAGCTTGTAAAGCACCAAAAAAGGAACTGGTCATTGAGAGCCCACAGCAGTACAAGAATCCAGCTGAGGCTGAGGTGGAATCAGTGCCGCAGGTGGTGGTAAGTCATTCATTGATTTACCATACCGTAGGAGAGTATTTGATTTGTTATACTACAGATGAACGTCTTTCAGCATGCAGTGCTGCTAAAGTTGAACCACAGTTATAAAGTGCCCGAGGCAGGTGTCATGTGAGCATCTCACTTTTTCTCTGTTTCATTTACCCACAATGCTGCCAGCTCACATTTAAAATTTGCAGCGCTAGCACCGGCTCACAGAAATGTTGAACTTTTACCAGCATTTTACTACCTGCACAGAGAGAAGCTCTGTGAAACACAAAGCTTGGTTTTTTTATAGGCTATCTTGGCTTGTGAAAGATTTTATTTGGCTCAAAAGTCAGCAATGATGACAGTGATAATTTACCCTCTCTGAGAAGAAGGTGTCCAATGCTTGGGCTGTGCAGATTAAGTCGAACAGTCCTCTGCTGAATGTATCACTTGGTAGAGAGGCATTACACAGCACCATTGTTTCAGGCTGTGTAAGTGATGGGAGGAGTAGGAGCTTCAGATAAACAGCTGCTGGATGTAAGGAGGGAAAGGAGGAGAAAACTTCAAATACTCTTGTTATCCTTTCTTTATTAAAACCAGTACACACATTTTTTCCTTCTATGTTTATTTTTCTCCAATATTACGGAACAATCTCAATCAGATCATTTTAAGAACATCTGTGAAGGTCCGTTTTGAAATTGTTTGTTGAACTTTGGTCTGGAGTTGGCCAACACAACATTTATTACTGAGTTGTCTAAGCAATTCTATTGTAACTGTCTGCTGGTTTAGCATTGTTGCCCTGAAGGTATTAAAAAACTACAGTGAAATGTGCATTCAGGATACTGAGAAATGTTAAGTGTTTCAAGTTGGCTTATACAGGTTTCATTTTTGTCTCGTTTGACTAGAGTATCCTCTTCCATCTGTTGGCTGTGCCCCTCTAGATAGCTCAAGGCAAACTGGTTTTGTCATAATTTTCTGAGAATAGCTTTCTTCTCGATGTAAAGTTATACTAAATCCTAGTTTATACTTCTTGGTCTTCATAGGTTCGAAGACTGACGACACCAGTATCTGTCAAACCAAGGGCTCTCTGTCGCTCACGTAAGCAGGGACGGATTAGAGCTAAAAAAGGTTTTACTATCACTCAAACGCAACTAAGAGCGCACGTCTCTGATTGGTCACCAGGAGTTGTAGAGAACAACAAAACAGATTGCTGAGATTGCTTAAATGCGTTCTTAGAGTATTCTATGAGCTGTACTTCTAGTAAAAAGCTTTCCAGCTCATCAAAACTCTGACATTGCTCCTTGAGTGGATGTGTGTTTAAACCGAAATAATAAACTGTCGCCGACCAGAGACGTCACTACAATGGTAGGCAGACCCTGCTGTCCTTGTGGGCACTGCTGGGCTGGTCATAGGGCAAGGCGGACATTTGTCCGGTGGGCCGACAGTGATTTGTGGGAATGCGTTTTTATTTTTTATTTTTTTTCTCGTAACGGTATAAACTATGAAAGGTGGTGGATTGACCAATTGGTAATGATTGACTCTAGGCTGGACCAATTACAGCCGAGTAGGTCAGATGCAGCCTCCCCCTTGTTGCTCTCATGAAAGCAATCATATCACAAACAGAAGAAAATTGAGAATAAAAAACAGAAAGGAAGAAAAATAGTGCCAAAAAGAAACAAGCCCTTCAGACAGGTGCTGCCAAATGTGAAAAAAGAACATAATTAGCTATGGCGGAGCTATAATTGGCAGAAATTCAGGTAAGAAGTTATGAACTGCAGTCTATAAGGTCAGATATAAGCCTGGGCTAATTTTGAATCAGAACGCTGCTCATGCGTGTTTGGAGTTTTATTATGGGGTTGTATTTGGCGATTTTTCAGTGATCGTGGACCATTTTCAACCTCAAGAAATGTTCATAATAATACAGAAGCTCAAAGAACAGTTTCCATCTGTCAAAAATGTTGTTCTAAAATCTCTTTAAAAATTATTTGTTAAAAAATGTTGAAACTATATATTACTTTCTTTTGACTTCATGTTTTTTGACATAAAGTTTTGTTCTATTATAAAATCCAGATGAAATACACTTACGTTTTTGGGTCGCAACATAAAAATAAAAGAAAAATGTTTTGTTGGTCTGAGAGTCTTTAGTGCACTCGAATGTGTGGTAACCAACAGGACTACAATATTCTCCAAGCATGTTTTCTGTCCCCTGAAGAAGGTTATTTATTTAAACAGATTTTAAGAAGTTTGAAACTTGTCTACTCACAGCGGTCGGGTCTTTGGGGAAACAGAATGAAAAAGCACCTGAATGTGCATGTCCATTGTCTTACTCAGCACTGAGTTTACTAAATGGTTGACCACTTGGAAAAACTGACAAAGCAATGAACCCAGAAGGAAAAAAAATGTTAGCCAATGACAGAGAGGCTTCAGGAATGAATCACTGATAGTAAAAAGGTTAATGTTACTATTATGGGATGAGATCTTTGCCCAGCTATATTTTGAGACATTTGGTGTTTGGTTTTTGAGTCCTGCAGACTAAGGTATCTCATTACCTTATTTTGCCTTAGTGTCAGAGTGTTGAATATGTATCCTTGTTGATACCTCAATCCTTCTCCTTCTTAGATAAATATTCCAGAAAGTCCCTGGCAAATGTTTTTGCGAAATCCTTGGTTTAGTCATGTTTCGGCTATGGAGCATCGCTTTATTGAGGCAAATCAGGGTGTGCCTGATCTACCTGGATCACCTTGTCTGATTGTGTCAGGAGCTTTAAAAAGATTTAGAGGTGAAACAGATTAGGACACATCTTATCTCTCAGATGTCAAGAATTCCTTCCAGGCTTACCAATATTACATTCAGCAATCACAGTGTCCATCACGTCACCTTCTCTTCATTTTGATGCACCGCTGACTCTCAAAGGCCTGCTTAGAAGAAGTTTTGACTTGAAATATAGGGAAACTCAATCAGCACGTTTACATGAACATCTAATTTGAATTTTGGCAATAATCGGACTAATAGCCTAACCAGAACATGCTCCTTTATCAGAGTTTACACGTCACTCAGAAAATCGAATTAACTCTGTGATTCTTTCGCACTAGCCTTGTTCCAGTTGGACTAGAGCCACACAGATGGTAAACAAGTGCCAGCAGCAGTGAAGCAGATTCAGAAAAAGCAGGATATAGACAATGAGCGAAGAAATGGACGACAACAACGCTGCAGCACAGGACATTTTTTTAAGTACTGCACTGTTTGATTGTGTCAGACTCGTTACCGACTGCTGTGTTGCTGTATAACGGTGTTGTTGCTCCCATTTCCACGGTCCCGTCACTTCCTGTGAAAAGTTCGAGTTGGGGTTGGAGTTCCATGCAGAGAAATTTGATTTTCTATTATCTGGGTACATTAGTCCTATTAAGAAAAATCCAGTTCAGTTCAACTTCAGTCGGACTAAAGTGTATACATGAATTTCAAAATTCCAACTTCAGTCGCACTATGACAATAATTTGGTTTTCTTTTACTGCATGTTAATGTGCTGAGTGATGCGATGAATAAACAGCTGCCTTTTATGCAAGACCTTGTGGCAGTGTTTTGGATTTAATCTCTCCTGATAGCAAGTTGTGCCTTTTCTGTCAGCTCTTTGACTTTATTAAAGCCTGTCAATATCCATGTCTCTTCTGTTGAGGTCATGGAAGTTGTTATCCGCTCCAGATGTGGAGGCGATGAGGGATCCGTGCTGTCACCCTGCCCCGAAGTCTACTGGAGTGTCACTGTTCATTTTTCCCTTTGCTTCCTCCTTGAGCCCTGAGGTTTTATCTTCCCATCCAACCAGCTGCCAGTGTTGACAGCTCACTCTTCATCTAATGGCCTTCTGTATCTTTGCAGCTTACAGGAGTTTGATGCAGTGTTTTAAAACTTCATGTTTGCATCCAAAATGGATGATGTATTCATAATTGTTGGCTAAAAGTCTGGTTAATTTTTTCTGATTGATTCTTGCCACAAAAATTCAAAAGTAATTTTATTTGTTTTGTTGGAGTTAACTGCGTTGAACGTAGTTGTATTAAAGCTGGAGTGCTACGTGATTGTTTCCATGAGAGTGCTGTTGCTCTCACAAAAGAGATAAGCTCATCAAGACCCTCCCGCTGGTCGAATAGGTGTCTTTTTCTCTGCACATTTGGAGACCTTACTGACTTACCACCACTTATCAGAAACATAAACCACCCAGCATGACAGCACAGTTGGTTTAGTTTCTGTAGAATCACTGGATGTTCTCTTGGTCGAACCTTTTATTTTTTACCGTATTTTACTGCAGAAATAAGGACACCAGTATGAGACTTTTGACTAATGTTGCATTTAAGATGTATATACTTGAGACTTGATTCACCTTGCACTGCACTGTTTTGTAATTGATCTTGTGCTCCAAAGACTGATGGCTTGAGTTGGACCAACACACTAAAAACAGAAAATTGGACTCAAACTGAGACTTGCTACAGAATCATGTTCTAAAGATCATATTACATAATATTTACCAGTAATTAATAAAAGTGTTGTAGTGTGATGGAATAAATAAATGGGAAAGTGTTAAATATACACAGTGTAACAAACATTACATGATTTGTGTTTATAATCTATAAAGTTGTGCAGAACAGCTCTGCTTCACTACTGGTTATAGAGATTTGGTTTCTAATACAAATGCTATTTTTTTGGGTCTTTTGATGCTTAGTAAGGATTATTGATTAAATATTTCTAAGTTCTATTTTTTACTACATGTATTGGGTAGCTTTCCTCTCTTTTATTAATATGCCACATACTTTGTGAGGCCTTTTGGAGGCTTTCAGTGTATATTCATATCAAACTGCACTGAAACTATAAAGAGTTTTGTGTCTTGAAAGGTTCTTATGTGTCACCCACATTCATATTAAGCAGTATACAGGAATGTGACGTCACACATTAAAATCTCCTCCATCTATCATGGTGACATTGTTGGTTAAGACCAGCAATAGTAATTCGTGCTTTATGCACCTCAGCTAGAGTTTGTTTAATCCTTATTGATGTCAGTCAGAGGTCTTCAATGTAGGTCATCAGTGTATGTCATCTCATTAATGAATCTGTTTCAAAATGTTCCACTGATTGTGTTTTCCAGGTAAAACCAAAGGTGATCGAGCCGCTGGATTATGAAAATGTGCTGGTGCAGAGAAAGACACAAATCCTCAGCGATGTTCTTCGAGACATGCTGCAGTTCCCTCTGGAGGATTTTGAGGTGGGTTTAATGCTCTATCCATACTGACTCGGGGTAAATCCAGCAAACAAAACTTTTTTTTTTCTTCTACTGTAGATCTTCTTAGGGTAGAATTTTAAAATGGATCAGGGATTTTTCCAAGCATAAAAAAGGTATACCAAACTAGTTTAAAAATGTATTTTTCTTACTTTGGTAATTCATTGCAGATTAGCCAGGTCCAGTGGTTGCAGATATTGAGACAAAACTGAGCTAAATTTGTTCAGAACATTCTTGCCAAGTGACATAACTCAGAAAAAATAGTATGAATAATTTTTGAAAATATAATTACTGTTTTGTGATCCTTCATAGCCCAAATTAAAGTTATAAATGATATAACTGATTATTGGCACATCTCTAGATAATTCAGATAATAAAATCAAATTGAGCCAGGTTTTTAAAAAAAATGCAGAATGTTATTATGATGATGAAATTTGAGAATTATAAAGTATAGAATTTCAAAACAGAAAGTTACTGACTAAATTTATTTTGTCATTATTGTGACATTATTGTTGGGATATTATTACACCCCTAAACTGACTAATATTCGTCTGCAATTTATTATTAGTGAGGATCTTAGTTTAAATTTATGCCATGAAGATAATCTAATTATAACAATGAGTCGAGAAAGGGTGTATTTATTCAGCTGTTACTTCTGTTTGTTTTTAAATGGTTTCACCGTTTGAGCTCACCTCTGAGCTACTGCACCTACTATCTCCTTCTCCGTCAGTCAGACCACCTGGCCAGGTGTGGAGGTGCATAGGAGAGCTCGGGGGAGACTGACTTTGCCGTTTCAGCTCCCAGATTACAGAATATTTTACGCTGCAAACTAATAAAGCATCTTCACACGCCATTTTTAAATCTGCTCCTCAGATCTACCTCCTCTCTTTGGCTTATGTTCTTGTATAAGCCAGTAATTCAGTTTTTTTTTTCCCTGTTCTACGTTGCTACTTTTTCTTGATTTCATTTATACATATAAAAACTTAATTTTTAAAAATGTTTTGTGTGTCTATTTTTTGTTTTTTGTTCAGCACTTGGGTCAGTGCCTGCTGTTTTTAAATTTCTTTAAGAATAAAGCTGGCTTGGCTTGAGTGAATGCCCATCATCATTATTTTTTTCTTGAAATATCTTTCCAAACGATAAAAACATTTTTTTTTAACAACTTGATTCCTTTGTTGTGCTAGTTAGGATTTGCAGTGTTTTCATTGGCCCGGGTGTGACCATGTTGTGAGCACTGGGTGGCGTTTTCCTTTTGTTTATTTCTGTCTGTACTGTAGTATGTTAGGGGCCAGGGGCCAGCTGTTTAATTACCTCATTTTGTTCGTTATGTTGTGTGAGAGCAAACGTTATCTCGAGCCGCACCATGCCGGACTCACAACCTCTCACAGTTTCCACCATGCTGCAGATGGAAAATCCAAATTGTATATCTGGCCCAGTGCTTACCTCAGGAAATGGATGTCCTTCCCTCAGAGCAACAATGAGATGGGTAGTGTGTCCTCAAGTCTGTATCCAACCTCCCTACTGTACTTTCAAGGTTTTATAACGTCAGTATTTACTTGCATAGCTATACAAATTCCTCCAGAGACAGAAATCTGTATGCTGTGCTTCATGAAAACTTTAACATCTAACAAAATGTACCTCAGATTAAGCAGCAGGACATGAGAAGCGATAATTATAAACAGTAAACCTTACCAAATAATATAAGAAGACAACATTAGTTAGGGTTTTTTATCAGACATTTACAATTTTCAAATGCCACTTCTCAAATAATTTTGTGTGACTTGCCACTGTAGGTCAAGAATTGCTTACTTCAAAGTCTCTATTAATTACTTTGACAAATCAGCACAGGGAGTTAATGTAGACAGACACTAATAAATGTTGCTAAATATACCAATAAGGACTTCCTCTTTATAATAATAGAATGGAAAAAATTCTCGACCAGGATAACCAAAAGCAATTGGCACAAAAAAATGGAAACTTTTATTCCCCTATCCAGTAACGTTCATATAAATTCAGAAAGTCTAATACTTATAGTTTTTGTCAGTATAGTAGTATTGTTTAAAAGTTTGAGACATTGGCAGCTGAGTGTTAACACTATTGCTTTGAGTTTTTCTGCCCAACCTGCTGTTGTGACGATAACACGGTAGTGTTACAAACGACGTGTTGTCAGACTGGCAGGAGATACCGTCTGAGGAAAGAAAAACATACCGAGGCACGGCGATTGAACTTAACATCTGTTTCTGCTGGCTCAGCCTTTTGCTCAGACTAGACTATTATCAGTTTCTGTTCCAGCGAGGATATTTAGCAGCTGAAATCATGCAGAAAACTACTAAGTTCATTGAGCAAACATCATACATGTAGGAAGCTGTGAAAGTGCCTAAAAGACATTCTTTGTTTTGTCCTAGTCCTGTTTTATTTTAGTCCTAGAAAAGCAGTTTTAGGTCAGTACATTATTTATTTCCAACTGGTTCATTAAGCTTCAAGTGGTGTTTTTTCTTATCTCAGTAGATCAGGGGTCACCAACCTTTTTGAGACTGCCAGCTACTGAATGGGTACTGAGTAATACGAAGGGCAGCTTGTACACACACTTGTATGGTGTATCCTTAGTTATATTTACTAATAATTCTATGTTGATATGCCATGTCTGATCACATGTCAATTGCCTAAAAATGTAAATAAAGATTTAAGACAGGAAATAGATACATTTCAACATGACACACTTAATTTCTAATAATCTCTAAGTGCATTTCGATTTTTTGCTATTTTTAGAACATGCCCAGAGAGCAACTCAAGCTTTCCCTGAGATATGTTGGTGACCCCTGCAGTAGATTCTGATGTCCTTCTGTTGAGTTCTGGTTGAGTACCTGTCAGTTTGGTTACATTTATGGGGGCCGTCTTTTCCTCGTTACTCAGTTTTACTCATGAATCACTAATAAATGGGTGCATCATTCCTGTTTTCGTTAACTTGGCATGTTTTGATGTTCTGTAATGGTGCGTTCATGGTGATTTTGACACCCGAAGCTCCCAAAGCCTGCCACTTGCTGAGCAAAAAAAGAACACATGGGCGGGGCTTTCTCTAGTGCCAGTTGTTTTTTATTGTGGCTGGCTAGAAAAAAATGACAACATCACTACAGTGAGATGCCCTGATTGGTTAAAGTTCAACTGGCACCGCCGAAGGTTCCACTAGCTCAACTTCTGCGTTGTTGACTTTTGCTGATTTGAAGCTTGTAATGCAGAAAAAGTTTCAAAAATTGATTGAGCCAAAGCACACAAAGCGTCGCAGAGACTCTGAGGCCCCTCTGATGGCCCCAACTATTGACTTTACATGTTATCTCGCCACTCTTGATGTTGACGTTTTGGGCAGTGTAAACGCACTGTTAGTATGTAACGTGCTTTGTAGCATTAATTGCGTCCAGTAATTTAAAAATGTACAGCTTTGTACATTTTACAAGTAGTCTGGCCCTAAATAGGATTTGTTGGAACAAAGCACAAAGAAGGTTTAACATCAGTCTTGTTTACCACAGCTATATTCTATGCATATTCTGGGCTCACTCCAACACAGAAAACGCCGACTTGTGACTGATTTAAATGGTTCCTTTTACCCTATAAGTTTGTTTGTTTTTCTGCTTCCTGCATTGTAAAGATTCTAATCTTCTTTGCAGGAAACCTTGCTGCCAGACAGGAAGTGGGAATAGCAGGTTTACTAATGAGAGCTTATGGAATTTCTTCTAGATGACGCAACCGACAGTTTTTTACAGCAGATTATTTGAGATTCTGGTGTCTGTCGGAGACAAAGATAGCAGTGTATAGTTTCAAACACGGTTCAAGTCATCAGTGATTCATGACTTGCCTGTGTTGTAATAGTGTTTGCTTTTTCACCTCAGGCACTTCAACATAGTACCTGGGCAATTTAAGCATTAGCAGCAAAAGACGATGGGACTTGGAGACAAAAGACTCCTCAAACCTAAATGTAGTTCAGGCTATAAAATGGACCTCAAATTCTTACCAAAAATGCTGTTGAGTCTTGATTCCCTTTTAACCATTTCAGATACTACTTTAGATAAATGCAATCCTTCTCATGTGCAGCAAATTTGACTCCTAAACAATGCAATTCAACCTTGTTTAGTGGACCTACTTTTTAAACACAAAATTAGAACCTTAAGGGTTTTCTTCATTAACAGAGCTGCTCAGTTAATTGTTTTATGTACACAAGGCAATTCAAGATTATTCAGTTTTCTTAGCACCCCCGCCCCCCCATCCTGTTAGTAATCTCGTTCATATGAAAAAAAGTTAATTATTCATCTTGTAAAATCATGAATTGATTCCTGGTCTTCATGAGGCTTAAGGACCACTATGCAAATTCTTGGGACCCTGTTAGAAAACATTTATAAGTGCTTACTTTAGTAGTTCTAACATTTTATCTATCCTAAAGACCCACTCCGTAACTTTGCAGCTATTTGCCATCTGTCGCCCTCTAATGGCTTGCAGCGTAACGTCAATGTCGTAAAACCAAATCTCTATGGAGCGTATTTCAACAAGTGTACTGACTGTTTTACAGCTTGCCAGCTAAAACAACAACACATTAAACTAATGGTGTGTCAGTTGATAAAACGTCAAATAATTTCACCGCCACTGTATCACCATGCCCAAATAACCCAGGAGCAAGCTTTTATTACTTACCAGTCCAGTAGCAACACGGCTGGTCTAGCATTCAAACATTCTGCTGTATCTCTAACGTCTCACTCACAGCTGCTGACCACACAAAACTGAAAAGTTATAACACTGGGTTTTAGAAACTAATCCTGCTTTGACCTAAACTGAGCAACAGTTTGACAGAAAAGATCTTTCACAGCAGTGAAGGGAAGGAAATGTTCTCTGACCTGTCCTCTCCTATCTTGCTGCTCCGCCGATGTAATACTGCAACTTTCCTTACCCCCAATTAACACCAGCTGCATAATAGATGCACCTCAGTATGAATCATCTAACTACCCTTCTGCCGTGGTTGAGCACCAGTAGCTTTCAGCTCCAGTAGTTTTCAGCTGCTCTTGCAGCCGAGTCTCTTTTCCTCGATTCTTTTGATTGCGTCTACTATGGGGTTGAGAACCTGGCTCTGCTCAGCGTCCAGCTATGCGGCTTACACCGAGCGCCTGTTGTTTACGGATAAACTTTTTTTATTTTGTTAACTTGTTTCCAACTTGCTAATAGCTAGCACATATGTTTCTATGCCGAAGGACAACGTTTAGCTGCCCTTGTCGATGCCATTTTGTTTACACAGAATGAAACGAAAAATCTGACTGTCAGGTCAGATGGCAATCTATAGTTTACAAGTTGCTGTTTAACGAAAATGGCTCAGCGACGTTTCCCTTTTTTTCGAGGTCAGCCGTATCTACTGGCAAGAGAAGCCCTACCCAACACAAAGTTCCCTTTCAGGAATGCAATAAACTGTTCCAACCCGTCTCATTTCATTCCCAATTAACATGTCTGCAAGACATTCAAATCTTACCGAAACCATATTTAAAAAAATAAAATAAAAGCGTTGTCCTTCAGCACAGTAAAATCTGTGGTAGCTATTAGCAACCACCAACACTAACGGAAGTTGGAAACCAGTAAACACAAAAACATGTTAATCCATAGCACCGGTATGAACAGAGGTTATTAAGCTTTCTCCAGCGATTACGCTCTGGTGGCTTTCATCTTGGTAACAGTTTATTTTCCTCCCTTCTTCTGATAGCGTTTTCTTTGGTTTCTTTGGTGGATCTGCCATGGCTCAAGTCTCTAAACCGCAGGTTTGTCTATATCCTTAGGCAGTGCGTAGCGTACTGCCATAAAGCGAAACTCAGTCAGTACATCTGGGGAAGTGGTCCGGGGGCGAAAAGTCCTATAGTGAGGTAAACAGCAGAGGACCCTCTCATGTAGTGACAACTCCAAAAACTAACCTCAATAAAGGTGTTGTGTCACAAACGTTTCGAAAACATGTTTTTTTATGGTGTAAAAGTTACGGAGTGGGTTTTCAAAATGCATAAATACGGACAGTGGAAACTGTCTTGGCCATACCACAGATACTAACATCAACAGTTTTCTTTATCTTCACTCTAGGAGGTACAAGCAGTCAACGTCAAGGAGAATAAATTGCCCTCTTGGATTGGATACCGTTTTCTTTTAAAACCCATAATTCTTTCAAAAATTAGTATGAGTTCTTATATTTCAGGTTTCCTAAGGTAGTTTTACACATGATTTAATGTTTTGTTACATGTATAATGATACAGCCTTTTTTTAAAATATTGCGCCTTTTACTTCAAAGTCTACAGTATTCTTTCATTTTCCTATGACTGTACCCTGAACACATGGCTAATGGGTTTCATTAGCCATGTGTCTGTTGCTTCCTACTATATTTGATTATTCAGACATAGATCTAATCGCAAATTAACAATAACAATAACATTTACAAGAACACCCAGAGCAACTTTGACTAGTTTAAATCATAATTTTGCACTTTTTTGGAAAAGGACATCCTGCTGCTTCACATTTTCTTTTATTATTACAGTATTAAAATGATGGTGGCATTGCATGGTTTACTATAATTCCCTCTTTCTTATTCTTTTACACTTGTTGTTTCTTACAGATTTCAACTTTGAGGCGCCATGGGAGAACGTTGTACCACACAGTGCCTGAAAATGCTGAGATGGAGGCCCAGAGCCTGTTTGTCCAAGAGGTACTGTGAAATAATGTGTCAGCTATTTTAGCATCAAACTGTATTAGTACCCAGAAACTTACAGTTGAATTCATGAGCACTACAATAATATTTTTTGCATTAAAATACGACTGTTCCATTAAAATAGGCTGACCAACCATCCTCTTTTACTCTGACTTGTCCACTTTTCAAGACTGTAACACACCTTGTTGAACTGTGTTGCACTGGACCTCGTTGCGCCTTGTTACACGGCAGCTGTTTACAAGATGACCAACATAGCTAGCTTATGTGTTGTGGTGTGTGGCAAAAGTGGCAAAGATCCCATAGCTCATATAGACTCAAAATCTGTAATAATGCTGTGCAAAGTTAGTCCATTTTTAATCTGACTGCAGAGAACGAAGATGAAACCTAAAGACTTGTCTTCTAAGATGGCGCCGAGGATGGCAGCCGTGGTGCTTTCGTGCGCTCTGTTTTGTTTGTTATTGTGCGTTAACTGTTCGTCTGCGTGCTCTTAAACCCGCATGGCGCGCACGCCTTTACCTGGCATCTTTCTCTCAAACGTCCGCTCACTTCCCAACAAGATGGACGAACTAGCGCTGCTGATGAGAAGTAACAAGGACTTTTCCTCGTCTTGTGTTTTGTGCTTCACGGAGACGTGGCTAAGCGCGAGTGTCCCGGACAGCGCGCTTCACCTGGAAGGCTTCCATCTCCTCCGCGCGGATTGCAACGCGGAGCTCTCCAACAAAACAAAAGGCGGTGGCGTTTGCTTCTACATCAACAGCAGCTGGTGCACGGATGTGACTGTGATCTCCCAAACACTGCGCTCCTTCTCTGGAATATCTTTTCATTCACTGTAAGCCTTTTGATTCACCGCGTGAGATCGCTTCATTCATTCTGGTGGCTGCCTACATTCCGCCGAGCGCGGACGTGCACGAGGCTCAGCGCACGCTTGCAGGCCAGATATTACATGCGGAGCGGTCTTTTCCGGACTCTCTTGTTATCGTGCTTGGTGACTTTAACAAGGGAAACCTGAGCCAGGAATTACCAAAGTATAGACAGTTCATTAAATGCCCGACCAGAGAGGAGAACACGTTGGATCACTGCTACACTGCAGTCAGCAGAGCGTATCATGCTGTGCCGCGCGCTGCCCTCGGACTATCAGATCACGTGATGGTGCACCTAATTCCCTCATACCGACAGAGACTGAAATTGGCCAAGCCTGTCGTGATAACAACAAGGAAATACACCTCTGAAGCTGTGGAGGAGCTGCGCTCATGTTGGGAGACGACAGACTGGGGAGCGTTTGGAGCAGCCACGGACAATCTGGATGAGTATACGGACACTGTGACCTCATACATTCAGTTTAATGAGACGCGCATCATCCCAACGCGCACCAGGATTTGTTATAACAATGACAAGCCCTGGTTCACACCCAAGCTCCGGCGCCCACGTGAGGAGAAGGAAGTAGCGCGGCGGAGCCAGGACCGGAGTACATACAGACGAGCAAAGTACCACTTCAATAGTGAAGTGAGAAGAGCAAAATCTGTGTACTCCAACCGTATACAGGAACACTTTAGCTCCAATGACTCTGCAGCTGTGTGGAGGGGGTTGAGGGCTCTCACAAACTACAAGCCCAAAGCCCCCCAGGCCCTGAACGACCGGACTCTCGCCCAGGGCCTGAATACACACTACTGCCGCTTTGAACAGCCGTCTGCTCCTCACACCTCTGCTCCCCCCACCATCACCCCAACCATCAACGACCCCAGCACTTCATCAAAGGACTCCTCAGACCCCCCCTCCTCCCCCCCTGCCCTCTCCATCCAGGAGGAGGATGTGCGCCGACAGTTCTTGAGGCTGAACAGGAGGAAGGCCCCCGGGCCGGACGGTGTCTCCCCCTCCACCCTGAGACACTGCGCGGATCAGCTGGCCACCGTGTTCACGGACATTTTCATCACCTCCCTGGCGCTCTGTCGCGTGCCGTCCTGCTTCAAAACCTCCACCATCGTCCCTGTCCCCAAAAAGCCACGGATCACAGGACTTAATGACTACAGGCCGGTGGCGCTGACGTCTGTGGTCATGAAGTCATTTGAGCGCTTGGTTCTGCCCCACCTCAATGACATCACCGCCCCCCTCCTGGACCCACTGCAGTTCGCCTACAGAGCCAACAGGTCTGTGGATGATGCAGTGAACCTGGCCCTCCATTTCATCCTGGAGCATCTGGACTCCCCAGGAACCTACGCCAGGATCCGGTTTGTGGACTTCAGCTCTGCCTTCAACACCATCCTCCCTGGACTGCTACGAGACAAGCTCTACCAGCTCAGCGTGCCCGACTCCCTCTGCAGGTGGATCACTGACTTCCTGTCGGACCGGAGACAGCACGTGCGGTTGGGGAAGATTGTCTCGGACAAACGGACTACAAACACTGGGACTCCTCAGGGCTGTGTACTCTCCCCCTGGCTCTTCTCGCTGTATACAAACTGCTGCACCTCCAGTCACCAGTCCGTAAAGCTGATCAAGTTTGCGGACGACACCACCCTCATCGGACTTATCTCAGACTGTGATGAGTCCGCCTACAGGAGAGAGGTGGACCGGCTGGCTTCTTGGTGCAGTCACAACAACCTGGAGCTGAACGCCCAGAAGACAGTGGAGATGATCATGGACTTCAGGAAAGTCACAGCCCCACCGTATCCCCTCACCCTGATGGACTCTCCCACCCCCATCTCCATCGTGGACTCCTTCCGTTTCCTGGGCACCACCATCACCCAGGACCTCAAGTGGGAGCCAACCATCAGCTCCCTCAACAAGAAGGCCCAGCAGAGGATGTACTTCCTGCGGCAGCTGAGGAAACTCAAGGTGCCGACCGAGATGCTGGTGCAGTTCTACACGGCCATCATCGAGTCCATCCTCACCTCCTCCATCACCGTGTGGTTCCCCGGCGCCGCAGACCGGGACAAACACCGACTGCAGCGCATCGTGCGTGCTGCTGAGAAGGTGATTGGCTGCAGGCTCCCATCCCTCCGGGACCTGTTCACTTCCAGGACCCGGAGGCGTGTGGGTCGGATCACAGCTGACTCTTCTCACCCTGGACACCGACTATTCTCCCTCCCCCCCTCAGGCAGGAGGCTACGGTCCATCCAGACCCACACCTCCCGCCACCTGAACAGTTTCTTCCCCTCCGCCATCAGACTCATGAACAATAACAAGACCCGATAGTTCAGTTAAAGACCCATGTAGGATAGAACCATCTGCACTACGTAACTTTATTTTACTGCACTGTGTGGTCTGATCACACTTAGATCTGCTGCTGTCATTCACCTGCACATCGGTGAATGGAACCCTGCTGCTGATCTTATGTTAAAAGGATGTTTATCTCTTCATAGTTCTTTTATATTACATACAGATTATAATATTTATAAAGACTTTAGCCTTATGGCTCATTCTTTTTATTTTATTTCTTTTTATTTTATTTTATTCTGGAGTATGCACTTTTTTATTCAGCGCATTTATATGCGCATATCCTACTTTTACTCGGACTAGCCAAGGACTGGGCCTCTTTGGAAATCAAAATATGGTCACTCTAATTAAGCTGAATTCTAATAGTCTTCACAATACTTTAAAATCAACATACCTGCAGCTAAAAACAGCTGACTGATGTTCCCCGTTCTGGGTATTTCACCGCATGGATGTTAGATTTTCTGTAAGATAAACATAAAGGTGCGCAATATGCTATCAAATCTTTCTCAATCACTGTAAGAGGTATTAGTACTGTTAGAGATGTAACAATAGGTCCAGCTCATGACGTAAGACAATTCACGATACTGGGTTCACAAGAACAAGACAAGAAGAGATTTTTAGCTCTATACAGCTAAAAGTAGTACTTTCTGTTAAGTCCACTACCCACAATAACAGCTCTTCAATCAAGATTTGGTCTAATCTGGTAAAGTTTATTTAGCTGATCCTAAAGAAAAAACATGCATTTGATTTAGATATTTTTGCAACCTTTAAAAAATAATAAAAATAGGATTTTAATTAAAACAAATTATTAATAAATAATTAGTTACAAAGAAACTTGCTTACTTACCATACAATAATTTTAACAAGTGTTTTTTTATTTTTTTTATAATCTACAGTGAAACACAAAATCAAATGGAGTCCTATTCACATTTTCATAAATTTTAACATCTGTAGTAGTACTTTATTTCAGCATTCAGGGTTTGGGGGGCCTAAGCAACTACTTGTGCCTTGGGCTGGCTCTGATTCCAAGTATTTTAGATTTTTAACAACATATGATCAAGTACAGTCCAGAATCAGAACCAGTCCAGAATCTAAGTTTTTCTAAGTTTAGCGTCATTAGCACCTTATTGTTTTTTATCATGTTAAAGTTTTCTCTTAGATTTTACAAATCACTTGCATCTTATCTGTAGTGTCACCTTTTTTTTCAACCAAATGCCCAAAATTTGGCTAAGAAATATTCAAAAAAAGTGGATCCTTCTATCCATGCTATATGTGAACAATTTTTGTTAGCCAGGGTCTGTTTTAGTCAGCTCTTTCAACTCAATATCCCAGCTGCAACTCAATAACTACTTCCTTTCTTGCTTCAAAATAAGAGTCTCAAGCATAGACACAGGTTGCCAATCTCAAACCACCAAGCGTGATGTCTGAGACTCATGATTGTCACTTTGGAAGACAGATGTCACTTTGTCATAAAACCCTCTTAAGCCAATAGCTGTTGGGGTTTTACTTGTTTTTTATTCAGATGGAGACAATATTTCCAGAATCATGTCAAACTGAAGGATTTTTTTTTCTGTAATTGATCTTTTCCAAGTGTGCCATCTTCAGCTCTTAGACAATTTAAAATCCAAATATGGCAGTGATGTCTGTTAAACATTTAAGTAGAGCTAATCAAAACTCTAAAATCTAAGGCCATGCTCAGCACTACTACTTCGGTAAAGAGCCACACAGCAGCTGCCTGCTGACAATCCACCTTCCAGGTCACAGGTCAGCGATTAGAGAGCCGTGTTACTGAAGTCTTAAAGATACCGAGACGCAGCTCGAGTGTTGTGTGACATCACTCGGACAGCTGCAGAGATTGAGAGCTTCTCTGTTTCTATTTCATCTGCTGTTCGGGTCACGTTTCGTCTCCCAGCAGGGCCACTTCTTGTAAACGACTTGTATTTCTGCTGAACAGATACCACTGAGCTGCTCATATCGCTGGCCCTAACAATGAACAGATGTCCTCTTTCCGAGTAAACTAGGATGGTGATGCACTCCCTGTCGAGGCATGGTCAGACCGAGGTGGAGTCCCACACACTCCTTTTCCGCTAATTTTCTTAAGAATGTTCCTTTGAGACTATTTAGCTTTTCTTGTATTTGATGAATTTCAAGGCAAAAGTTCACACTTAAGTTGTCTTCTTGTTAGAATCATTTAGTATCTCTAGTATGATAATTATTTTTAATTTACACTAATAACCAGAAATTACTATCCTAAAACAGCTCTGAGACACCTTTAACCTGTTGTAGAGGACAGACATTCCATTTAAAGGTACTCAGGTAAAGGTTAATACAATTATTAACAAACACAACAATTAGGTAGTTTATAATTTTATAACAGGAATACTAAAAAGGAGAAAAGGATTCACTCTTGTCTGAAGGACATTAATGATATAGCATATATGTCCGAATAGAAAAAGTCAAACAGACTTGAGAAGAAAGCTGCACCTGTCACATCTCTCTACAGCCACTGTCAGCAGAGATAGCTGCCTTTAACGGTCCATGTGACTCCTCCTTTAGTATTAATGCATGTCAATGTTCAGTCTCCATGGTGATGGTGGGAGTCTCCACCATATTTCCGAGAAGCTTAACGTGGACACGCCGTACACCATCAGGACACAATGCATTGAAAAATAAGATGAGTCAACCCGTTTTCTCTGAACACGTCTGTTCTGATTAAAAATACAAATGTTTCTTTTGTTTTTACTTCTTACGTCCAACAGGCATAAATTGTGTAAGTCCTAACACTAGGTTATACTGAGGACATCTTGCATCTCCTGTGTATTCTATGAATATATACTCCCTATGACGAATCAGTCCAATTTGGTGATCCTCACATCTGGATCACTGTAATTGCTTTTTTGCCTGCATAAATAAGAGCTTGACTGCAAGGCATTTAGCTGGAAGACACATATCTGCCTGTTCTAGCCTCTCATCACTTGTTACTATGACATTTTCAGAGTCTTAAGACTGTGGAAAAAACGTTAAACCTTAGTTTTAGGCCACAACTCTTAAGGTAAATTTAGCTCTCTCCTAAATCTGTATGTTCACTTATTCGTTGCTTCTTTAACCCACATTATTTATTTATTCAAGAACTTATTATAATTATTATAGTTTGTTCTGTCATTTCACAGTTTGGCTGAGGAATTTAAGGGACAAAACTGCAAACTCTTTGAAGAAGGGAAGAAGTGAGCATTGGTAAAAGCAATGTTTTTCAGACATTCGGCCATATCCATGCATCAAGGGAAGTTAAAGTCCATTAAACTGGCCAAAGTTATTATTTCCATGCATATATATATATTGTTTATTCCTTGTAGTTAATAATAAAACCAACCAAATGTTTGGTCATACTGGTTTTATATATATATATATATATATATATATATATATATATATATTGTGATGACATTTGTAGTTCACCCTATTGTGAAACTATGTTATTTGTGGGCGACTGCCTCAGTGGTAGAGTAGTTGGCTTGCAATTGGAGGGTCATAGGTTAGATTCCAGCTTCCCCCAGTCACATGTCAATGTGCCCCTGGGCAAGGCACATAACCCCAAAAATTCTACATTGTCCTACCTAGCCATGTTGGCTATCGGTGTATGAATTTGAGTGTGAATGGGTGAATGTGGTTTCAATGTAAAGTGCTTTGAGTGGTCAGTATGACTAGTAAAGCGCTATATAAGTTCAGTCCATTTACTTACTTTTAACAACTCCTTGACATTTTAAAGTCCTGTCATTAAACAGCTATAAGCTTCGCTGAGTTATTTGTGAATGAGCAACACAAAGTAGTTATGAAAAAAAACCTCACTAATGCTTTTCAAAAGTTACATTTAGATGTGTTGAACCCCCCCTTACTCTGGGACCACTAAATAAATCCAGTGCAAAATCAACTGTCAGGAAGCGTCTCGTAAGTAGCAGAAAGGGCCCACCTGTATGTAGTTTAATCCCAGTGTAAATTCAGATCCCTTAGAGGTTTGTTAGAGAACATTAGTGAACAAACAGCATCAGGAAGAACAAGGAACTCAGCACACAGGTCAGGAATAAGTGATTGTAAACTTGGTTCTTCTCTCAAAGCTGCCATTTGTCTCATTTATTGGGTACAGTTGACTTCAAACTCACTGAACTATGTTCCAATAATTGATCTCCAATGTCTCCACAGTGCATTAAGACCTACAAGTCTGACTGGCATGTTGTCAACTACAAGTACGAGGACTATTCTGGTGATTTTCGACAGCTTCCAAAGTAAGTCAGCAGTTTAAATTCTCAGCGCTGCAGTGAGTAAAGATAACTTTGTCCTGTATTATGAGATTGGTATGAGAGGCTGGTAATAGGTACTCTAGCAAACAGATGCCAAAGTTCGCTGTCATCTATTTTTGTCTCCTGCCTAAAACAAACTGCTGCCGTGCCATAATTGCAGGGAAACACACGCCGCACATATGTTTCCATTCCATTTTTCGTTTTACGGAGCACAAAATCATTTTTAAAATGCAGCCTTGTGGATACCACCCTCATTGTTAAGAGATTGTGTCATCAACATCAGTCTATTCCCTAAAGAATGTCAATGTTACTGTTAGTGTGTTAGCTGACAATGTCCTACTCGCTGCAACTATTGCCAAATGTTTTGTTCCTTCACTGATTCTGGGGAAATTAAAACAATGCTTAACGACACAGATCGCCTGTTAAAAACCTGGCACAGTTTCTGCTAATGTGAGGTTTGCATTTGGCACCTATTCATTTCCCGGTTTCCTTGAACTATGACTGTAAATGCTGAATTTATATAATCCTGGAAGCTCCATTTACTATGTCTAATTCCCGACACTCTTCAGAAGAGTTTACCAGATTGAAGATTGGTTAAATAAGACAAAGGTTAAAAATGTAATCTCAGTCAAAGTACAAATGAAAAAAAATCTAATTTCACTTGTTTTTACAGCAAAGTGCCCAGGCCTGAAAAACTGGCAGTTCATGTGTTTGAAGTGGATGAAGATGTTGATAAAGAGGAGGTGAGTTCATGTACTACAATATTTTTTACAAGTTTTCCTTTTAAATTTTCTAAGGAATTTAATCTAAGATAGTCATTTTTATTCCAATGCTCAATTTAAAAAGATATGGGTAGAAAAACTAACAATCCAAGCAAAATAATTTATTTTCTGACTAACTTAATACTCACACAGAACGCATTGGTACGCTGTGTTTTTTCATGTTCTTCAGTCTTAAGTTGTTCTCTGCCTTCACCCTGAGATCCCTATGTATTTTGGTCCTGTGCGAAAAAAAATGTTTTTCAACTGCTATTTTTTTCTATTATTTTTTTTGCATACATGCATATGTGGTGAAAGTAGGAGATGTAATTTCATCCTGTTGGTTTTCATATATATTTGATACAGTCTCATTTAAAATATCCGTCTATTGTTTGGCTATTACACTGTTACATTCAGTATGTTATCATCCAAAGGCTCAAAAGGCTATTATTGAATACAATTGGGCTTTAAAAAATGACTAGGCCTACTATAAAAAACTGCTAAAAGGCTAATTATGATTTATTAAATGTTTTATGCTTTAACTATTTTTCTCGTTCCAAAACTAAACCATTGGAACAGTAATTAATAGAAACAAAAATATAACTCACAATTGTATTGACTAAAATATCGTTTTTATACTAATACATATCAAAAATCAGCCCTCTCTTTACAAAGGGGTCCCAAGTTTGTAGTTGTATTATTGCATTTATATAAAATTTTATAAAACTCATCCTGTAAAGACTACAATTCTTTTTCCTCATGGAATGGTAAAGGTAACGTTTGCTTTGTAGTGAGATATAACTTATTGGAAAAGATTGAATAGTGGTAGGAACTGTGCAAGTTCACAATTCATCCTACTCCTTTTTAACCTTATGTTGTTTGTTTGGTATATGCTTCTTTAAATATTTTTTTATTTTGTTCGAAATAAATAAATAATATGGTATTATTCCTTCCTGTGATTGTGTAATACTGTTTTTTTTTTTGTTTTTTTTTACGAGGGCAGATTTCGAGTTTAGACATTTGGCTCTTTTCATCTTCTCATTCATGTGTGACACAGGGGGGGCTGTGGTCCTGCAAAGATTAAATGAGTATATTTGTTGTCTTTGGAATGTCTTGTATGAGTTTTTAACAAGGAGGCTAGTAAGTAATCCAAAAAAGACTGAGATCTTGCTGGGAGTGCTCAGAACAGCAAAGATAATCCCTAAGCTGTTGTCGAAACAAGTGTTATCTGAAATACTACAAGGTCACACACTGCTTTGAGAGATGTATTACAATTATCCTGTCCTCGCCCTTCTCAACAATTTATATCTTAACCTGATATATGCAACAAAGTTGGATTTAATGCTTTTTCTCAGCCTGTTGCAGTTTATTCTCTTTAGGTTTTATTTAAACTGTTTAAATTCAATAAAAATACATAAAAGACGTATACGGTCAATATAAACAAGCTCCCTTTGAAATGACATGTTGTTGTGATAAAAGGAAAATTGGATGGCTGAAGGTTTGATGACTCATTTTAGAACTTTTTTCACCTTTAATTTGACTATTAATCTTTACAACCTAGTTGAAAAACAGACAGAAATGTTTTATACATTTTCAAAGCACAAGTGTACCCAATCACTTTAAAGGTCTCATTCACTTGTTGTTTTTTTTCCAATAAGTCTGCTGTGGTCTCTAGCTTGATTGAATGCCCTGTGAGTCATTTTCTGTGGAAAAAATGCTTTGGCCCTCTTGTTTCAGGAGGTTGCAGTTTGTCAGAGAAGTGGGTGGGGGACCCATGGGCGGTCACAAGCCAAGGTGGGAGAGACCATGAAAACAGCTTTTCCCTGTGACGTAGCAGGGACACACTTTTTCTGACTCATTTTTGCCGTCCCTTTCCTTTCTGCAGCTAATGAAAATTTTCACATGCACCATAAATGTGCAACTCATAGTGGACAATTGAATTTTTAAAATAAAGTATTATGGTTTCTCAGTGAATGACACCTTTGATCAACACTTAAAACCACCTTTTGATTTATTTTTTTATAGCATTCTATCTTTGGGGTAGTGTATTGGCACAAAATAGTTTGATTTTAAAGTATTTTTCTGTCTTTGCAAAAAAAAAATGTCTTCCTCTTTATTTCCTGACTGATACTTACTGACGATTAGATCCCTCTGATTATTTCCCTGTCCTTGGAGAAAGTTTTGAATTGATTTAATAAGATTGTGTAGACATTTTATCCACTGCATTTTAGACATCTGCAGAATTTGTTCATCTCACTCTTGGCTCCTCAGTTTGAATTACAGTCTCAGATGTCTTCTGTTTCTGTGTTTGTGGTTAAAGACTGTCACTTTTCTGCCTCGCCGGTCTGGACTTTGTGAAGGCTGTCTAGACACAGATGAGATCAAACAGGCTCTGAACCTTTCCTGCTGTTTTTCAACGCTCTTCAGTGCTCCACACTGGAACTGTTACAAGATAACCAGCACTTTCAAAATCCTCAGCTTTATTATACAGAGAAAAGCTAAAATAACTTACTTCTGATCCGAACAAATTACATTTTGAAAGGTCATATGCTCTACTCTTTGAGACTTTGTTAGAAATGTGAGTCCTTACTGAAGCCCGCTAGATCAGAGACATTCTAACTGCAACTGAAGCAGAGAGGATATAAACCAGGACAGATCTTCTATCATTGCTCTCTTAATTGGTTTATTTTCGCAGACGATGGGAAAGAAGCGGGTCACAGTATCTTTGTGTTCTAGTCATATGCGAAACTCTTGATTTCATTCCACATGTGATAGGAGTGTGGTGTGAAATGACCTGCATTTATTTGTCTCTACTCTGAAGTTTGGGAAATGTATTTGGTTAAAAAGCTGCCGTTTGTTTTATGTCTTTGTGCCTGCTTGTTTTGAATGAGACAGCTCGGCACACTGCCAGCCTCTGTTTCTTCTCAAAGCACCAGATGAAAGCCTTGGGACACACCAAGAACCATGGCAGGGTCACTAATTAGTGACTTGATCTAATTCTTATGATTTCAATGACTTGAATGCAAAAAAAAGTCCTAAGTTCTTCAAATCAAATCTTTCTCGGTTTTAAATAAGTGGATGACTTTTGTAATTGTACTGTCATTGTAGGCTTTCTAAGCTTTTTTTTTTGTCTTAAATCTTCCTTATCTCTTGTAGGACACGGCCTCCTTAGGATCCCAAAAAGGGGGTATTTCCAAACACGGCTGGCTGTATAAGGGGAACATGAACAGTGCCATCAGCGTTACCATGAGGGTGAGATAACAGTAATGAACATTTTAAAGCTCGCCATTTCGGGTTCTTCAGAAACAACTTAATAAGAGAAACACAAGGCCTTATCAAGATGTGTGAATCTTACTGCTGCTTAAATACTTACTTAAAAATCCTGCCCTTAATCATCATGGAAAGTTGTTGTTTTTTGTCTCAGTTAATCACTGTAATTATTCATTTCTCTAAGCTTGGGAGTGCAGTTTTATCCAGGATTTAT
Organism: Apricaphanius iberus; assembly: GCA_028564705.1. NCBI lineage: Eukaryota > Metazoa > Chordata > Actinopteri > Cyprinodontiformes > Aphaniidae > Apricaphanius > Apricaphanius iberus. Next base: position 202,993 of record JAPXFQ010002161.1, read on the forward strand.
TTACATAAGGAGTAATTCCTGACAGGGGGCCTATTTTTAGGAATTAATGGATGAAGTGAAAGTAAACAGGGCAGCACAGTATCACAGTTGTCAGCACTGTTGCCTTGCAGCAATAAGTGCTGGCATATGAATCCTGGCCAGGGACTTTTTGCGTTGTTTTTGCATGTTCTAACCCTGCATGCTTTGATATTATCCATATACTGAAGTTAGCATCGAGCAATCTAAGAGTTCAGGTCAATTAGTTGAACAAAATGTGCTTCAGTGTGAGCGTGTCCATGTATTCATGTCAGTCTTAAGCTAGTGGCTTGAAGAGAATTATTATCTGTTGAACATTTTATTTGGGATTTTGTACAATTAGACTTAAAAACCAAAGGATGAGTGGCTTTCAGTGTTTTTCTACAAAAAAAATCTTACCAAATGTGCGACGCATTCACCCAGAAATTGTTAATAAAGCTATTAGCCTTACAGTCCACAAACCTGGCTTTTATGGAAGAGTAGCAAGAAGAAAGCCATGTGAGGTACTTTTTGTTTGCACGAAGCTGTATAGAGGACAAACCAAACAAGGTTCTCTCGTCAAAATTCTACTTTTTGTTTAAAAAAACAAAAACTGCTTTGTTATGTGTGGGATAAAGCAAAACCCTGCACACAACCTGGAAAACAACATTGCATGGTGTTGAGATTTTCTTCAGCAGGGACATTTAAGCTGGTCAGTGATGGTGGGAACATGAATGAAGCTAAATACTGGGCAATAGTGGAGGAAAACATATTAGAAGCTGGGAAATATTTGAGCATGGGTTGGGTTTTTTCACACTTCGTTGGGACAACAGCCCTGCATATACTGCCAGGGCATACTCATTCTTGGGCAGTCTCAAAAGTCCAAACTGAAATCCAAGTGTGTCTAAATTTGTGGCATAACTTGAAAAGTGACGAACATAGACATTCAATTGGACTGAGCTGTAGCCATTTTGCTAAGAACTCGCAGAGAAATTCAGACTGTAGATGTGAAAAGCTGGAAACTTGCAGCTGTACTTGCAGGGAAAGGTGGTTCTAATTTTTATAGACTCATGACAGCAGAGTACAAATACACAAATGCCACATGTTAAATCCTCAGCAACCAGAGATTTTCAAACAAATGATGAGCCATATTTACTGACTTGAGCATTAGATTTAACTTTCAGGTGCAATATGTTTAATAAATGTTTAGGTTAAATCAGCATTGAACAATAACATGTATGTGGATATCATACAGTGGATTTGTATTTACTGTGACAAGAACTCCAAATACAACCATGAACAAAAATGTGTCTTTCTTCTGTGCTTTAACTGAAGCCTCAATGTTTCTTTTCACTGTTTCAGTCATTCAAGAGGAGGTACTTCCACCTTACCCAGCTCGGGGATGGCTCATATAATTTAAACTTCTACAAGGATGAGAAGATCTCCAAAGAGCCCAAAGGAACCATTTTCCTGGATTCCTGCATGGGTGTGGTGCAGGTACGCTATGCATTCATGAGGTCATCTCCAGAGGTCCTGATTGTTGAGGCTTGCTGAACCCGAATGACCGTTTGGATGTTTTGCCAAACAGGATATCCATTTTGGCGCCGTGCCTGCTAATGACGTAGCCTTCTCCCTTATGGGGGTTTAAAAGCCTGACAATACACGCAACTATTCTGGAGCTTTCGCCATTGTAGTCCTCAATAGATGTCTCAGTCATCGTGAAGCATTAGTTGCAACAGACAAAACTGTCAAAATAAATTGTGGACAGCTGCTGAAGAGCATCCTCTGCATTTTTCTGAAACCTGACCTTTTTCCTCCCCAAGGTCATGTTTTACTGCTGACGCTCAGCCGCTGAGGCAAGGTAAATGCTGAGGTCTCACTTCCGAGCACTTTCCTAGGGCCTCTCAATCAATGCTATGCTCTCCCATCTGATCGTTGGAAGACCAACACTCTAGTGCATTATCAAACGTCTATCATCGCAGTCGATGGAAATAATCAGATTTTACCTGTCAGGAGGTCAGCTGGATGGTTGGGATTCAGTCATATGGGGCAGCAGGATTGTAATATTTATCTTTACATGCCTCAAAATATTTGGAGCTTTTATTGTTGTTATTTATGATGACTTTACCCTACCTTAAGCCTGCTTACATCAACAAAACGTGCACCAGGGTAATAATTTGTAGAAAAACCCCCTGATATTCTTCTTCCAATGTTAGTGATAAGATGTTAGAAAGACAAGTGGTGCAGAAACCTCCTGCATTTACAAAGAGAGCATGCAGATTTGTGACAAAACATTGTAGCACATTCTGTATGTAAGTATAATCTTGATAAGATAGCCAAGAACTCAACAGCGAAGTGCCAAATATCAAGTCATGCTTACTTTCGTATCGGTATTTGATTTCAAATCTTTCTGCAATCCAGTGAGGGTTGAATGGTCTTTATTTGCAGTATTTGTTACAAAAACAATGATGTGCAGAAAATGTTTGACACATCTTTTTTGTGTCCCTTATTGACTCTGTTGTTATAATATTAGCAAGTAACTCTACTTAACTTTTTATTAAGACTAATTTCATTAATAAGCATTACCATTTTGTTGTAAATCCCATGAAATCAAAATCTCAGAGAATTAGGAGTCAACTTCAGTTTAACATTTCAGACAAAAGTAAAAATGTATTTCCATCTCTCTATCTGTCTGTCTGTCTATCTATCTATCTATGCTGCTGTTCCACTTTCATGGGATGCACTATATTCACTATATTTTTGAGTAAATACGTGTTAGAAAGCCCACATTTCTCTAGGTTTGTAAGCTTATTATTATTAGTGTTTTAAGATGAAATATCCTATGCTAATGAACTCAGCATACATTTTCTATGCTGCTGCTCGGTTTCTGCCTTCTTTCCTTTTCCCCGCTGTAGGAGCTGAGAGAATGTTTCCTGTTTTTTTCGGTTGATTGTTATGTCTAAATGCCAGAAGGTTAATTTTGTATGCCTTTATTAAATAGTTGAAAGTAAGATTAACCATATATGATTAAATTTACCCACCTAGAACTGTGTTTAATCTGCTATGCTGATTTGTGGTAATTGAGAGTCCTTGTTTGCACTGCTGCGGAGGTTAATTATTGCGTAACCACTGTCAAACGTAAGTAGGAGGTACTTTTGAATCTGTGCAACTCGTCAGCTAATAAAGCCAATCTCCAATAACTGAAAAAATTTGAAAAAATATCGGCCTGATCCGATCTTGGGATCGGGACATCCCTATGATTTAGTATGCATTAAAAAACATGAGAGATTTTAACTGTATGTTTTTTTTTCTATAGAGAAACTGTGAACTGTATTCAGCTACACATTTTACTTTATGGTTCGACACAATTACTACCTTGGTTAAAGAGATGCAGATTCCAGAAACATTCAGTATTGTCTTAATATTCACAACATTTCCCTTATTCCATTGAATGGTGTGTTCTAACATACAGTAATAAAAAAAAACTGAATCAGTTGTGGACTCGGTTCATATTTCTTGCGTTTTTTTCCAAGCAAACTTTCAAAATCACACGTCATTAAGCAGCGGCCCACAGCCGTTTCCCAATAATTTGCTCCGTGAGTAGACCTGCAGATGTTTATGTTGCAGCTGGAATGGCATGTGAGATGACTTCATACTGAGCTGCTCCAACACTTTGGGAGGGTGCAAGCATTTGCACAAAAACACATTGAATTTGTCCTAATATGTGGTTAGTGATCTCCACAGACCAATTCTGAGCTCAGAAATATAAATAGTTCCACAATGCAATCTGTCAGAGCAATTTATTTTCTCTTCTTTTTTTAAACTTTTTTAGCTTAAACAGGTTACACTGACCAAATGATTTGCATATTGGGAGATGGCTCTTTCAACCTATGGTGATTAGTGATGCTTATGGTTAGGCCTATTATTATCCTAGTTTTATTTCTGTTCTAAACACCCGCTCAATATTTACTCGGCCTGCCACTGACTGTTCCTCCCGACAGCTCCCACTCTGTTGTTTTTTTTCCCGTCCAGAAAAGCAAAAGAAAAACGTCCCAAAGTATACAAAATGGCAAGCTGTTAAATTTAATGAGACAGCTTTCTTCTGTCCTTTTAATACTCCCATCTGGTTTATTTATATCCACAAAAAAATATCAGACCTCTGCAGAGTTGTTGTGTCACAAACTGCAGCTGCTTTGGCCCCAGTTGGTTCTGAATGGGCTGAAACAGAGAACTGTGAAAGCCTGAAAACGGGGCAGTGACATCACTCTTGGTGGCTGATTGAGGTCACATTTTGGCTGCAGGTACACTTTGTTTTCTGCAGCTGTACTCTGGTTAAGCACAATCTTATTTCATCTGCAGCCCATATTCCTTCGAGGCAAAAGTCACCTCTTTCTTACTTATGTAGAGACATTTTTTGTCCAATAAAATGTGTGGGCATTTAGTGGATTTATGAGCTTAAAGTACGAAGGGGATGAGGAAGGTATTGAAAAGAAGCAAGGCACGGTTTCTGCCTTTTGCTGACTTGGTAGGAGTTTAATGTTTGGATTGGAGCTGGTAATAAAACATTCCTCATACCTTGCAACTTTAAATCTGTTATCTGTGCAGAGTATTACCTTACCAGTATTACCTTTTTAAATGTTTTCCATGTGTTCTCTTTCCAGAACAACAAAGTTCGGAGGTTTGCTTTCGAGCTGAAGATGCAGGATAAGAGCACCTACCTGCTGGCTGCAGAAAGTGAAGCAGAGATGGAGGACTGGATCAACGTGCTCAACAAGATCCTCCACAGCAGCTTTGAGATCGCCATGCAGGAGAAGAGGAATGGAGACGTTCATGATGGTGTGTATTTTTGGATATGACAAGGAGTGTCATTTTGTGTTCAAGCAAATACTTAACCTGAATGCATTCATTGTTTGATAACACCATGATCAAAAGTATGTGAATAATATCATTGTTTCACTTTAGGGATGATTCAGTAGCTAAATTATACCTTGTATCAGTGTTTAAGCATTACTCAGCCAGTTTGTAAGAAATTAGTTTTTAAAGTTTCTGCTGTCAGAAATGTGAGATTTGAAGAAAGTCCCAACTAAGCGTATTGCCTTTTTTCAGAGATAAACATATGTATAATTCTCACAATATACCCTACTAAAAAAGTCTTGGTTGCCTTTTATCCTCGTTAGTATTTGTTCCCCTATGTGTTATTTATTCTATTAAGTTGATGAATATAGTGTTGCGTAACCATTCACAGAATGTAACCCTGAGATCTTTAGATTAACCAGCTTTTAGTTCCCGATTTGTTTCTCATTAGTTTTTATATCACAAAACAGATTATGTTGGCCAACTATTACCATTATTAGATTACTTTCAGGGATGCTGAATAATAATGATTCGTTTTGAGCAGCCTCCATAACTTCTGGCACTAATCTCTTCTGTTTCTTTCTGTAATGTATAATGCCGCTGGAGATGTATTACAGACCACCCAGGCTTTTAATGCTCACCTCCTGTCTCTTAGGAGGCTTAGTCTTAGAGAAAGCAACTCCCTCCCTATAGAAGGCTCCACTAATCTTTTTAACTCTCAGCTTTTATTAATTATCCTGAGCCTCAGTAAAAGGGGAGTGGGGGGGGGCATCAAGGTTGAAAATATCTTGGAGCTTTCTTGAAATATTCTTCTGAGACGTCCACTGTCTCCCTTTCAATCCCAACTCCACGGATGAATTACTGTTTACTGAACCTCAGCATTTCCGGAAATGATTATAGGGGATTCACTTTGCCTTCTTAATGTGTTTTTTTTTTAAGTCCATTGTGATTTGTTTTTTCCAATAGATGATGATCTTGGAAAGTCAGACAGTTCTTCTGGCAGCCTGGATAGCTTTCAGGTAGGTCCTACTTGTGCATTCAGCATAATATTTCTAGTACTTAAAAAAAATGGAGAAACTCTTTTTCCACAAAGATGTGTTTTCATTATGGATTTAGGGATTACATGCCTGGTTTGGCTGCAATTGATTTATTTTTGAAGATCTGATCTTACATTAAATACAGACCTCCACATTTATTGGAACCCCTCATAAATTTATGTACAAAAAAATGTTAACATAATTTCATATTTTACTCCAGTAACACAGTCTCAGTCTGAAAAATGTAGGATGTTAAACTAATTAATTTGAGTAGGACAAAAGTACTGCTATGATGTACTGGTCGCTCAAAGTATCTTTTGAAAATGAACTGGACTTAAACCTTGTTAAATTTTTCTGGTTCACTCTCAAAATTTATCAAAGTCTCTATTAACAAGTCATTTTTAGGTATAACTTACTGTTTCCCAGGTCTATACATGTTATATTGCATGAAGGGTCATGTCCTTTAGCCACGGGGTGCAAGGCTGCATGACAATTAATGTTTATACATACAGTGAGCAGAGTAGTGTAGGAAAGGCGCTATTTAAAAGGGGACCTGTTGGAACTCTTTCCTGTCCAACCATCACAAATGTAAAACTGACCAAATGCTGAAACATTCTCAGCAAGCACGGAGAGATGTGCTCTCTTGCTTGAGTTGGCAGAACAATGTTTGTTCTGCAAAATTTCTTTATAATAGTCTTCAGACACGCACAGGAAAAAAATTCTGCCTAGATTATATGTCAAGAACAAGCTGACAGCATGCTGTAATTGCAGCTCTGTTTTGTGAGTTCTTGCTACTTCTTCTTGATGCATAATCTGAGCAGAATGTTTTTCCTATTTGATGAGAAATATAAAGTTGTTGTGCTACAGCTGGAGGGACCTGAGTTCCTGTGGAGCTTACCTGTGTTGCAAAATACGTATTGGACTTTAGGTTTAAGCATTTCTGCTACAAATGTGGCAGGTGGATCTGAAGTAAAAGAATGAAAAAATAAGTGGGAAAAGCACCCACTGTCCACTGCTGGGTATGGTTGATTGAGGATATGGGATCCAGCGGGTCTGTTTCTTCTCCAAAGGCTTGGAAACCTTGGTAACCTGGATGGCATCACGAACACTTAAAGCAGGAGATTCAGAACATCTAGTCAAAACTAAAGGGTTACTCTCTTTTCTCTTCCTTAGCATTATATTCATTATACATATTTTATTGGATGTATAAGCATTTATTTATCACAAATTATCAAAGAACAAAAGGAAAAACTTAAAATGTGATGAGAGTTTAAAATATTGATGTTTGATGTAGAAATATATGAAGCCTTTCTTCCAGCTGGGTTCCAATGGCAACAACATGTTCTAAATATAAATCATACTAATTGTACAGTATTTGTTCCCTTATAGAGCACAAGAGATATAGAGTCAAGAATGAGGAGTGAGACCAGACTGAAGCTGTTCACAGTGGACCCAGACACACAGGTATTGTTCAGCTTGGCCTCATTAAGGACGTTTTTTTTCATGACAAATTAGAATTTGAAAGGATTTGACCTGTCAATGTGCTGTCTGCAGAAACTGGACTTCTCGGGAATAGAGCCGGATGTTAAACAGTTTGAGGAGAAGTTTGGCAAGCGCCTTCTGGTGAACTGCAACGATCTCTCTTTTAACCTGCAAAGCTGCGTGGCAGAGAACGAGGAGGGGCCGACGACAAACGTAAGGCTTCATTTTTACCTACAGAACGGCCAATAAGTTACAAACTTATCACTAGCTGCTCGAGTAAGAAAGAGGAAAGGATAAAAATAAGAAAGCTTGTCAGAGTGGCCGGATGGGCTCTCAGTACTCATACCGCTGGACTGCTGTTGAGATAGCAACCAGGCTATTGGCTCAGGAATGGTGAGCAATCTTAATAATTAAGTCTGGTTTCCTGCTGTGCCTCCTGGAAACAACTATCCAATAAAGTCTCAATAGATTTACCCTCCATACACATCGGGGATAAACTTTGATGTGTTTATGTTACCACAACAGTTAAAATTTTCCCACAAACATTTATAGGAATAACCATACCTGTGTTTAATATGTAGCTTTTAGTCTCTCAGTGGTCATCATGATTCACTGAACATCGTTTTTGCATCAGATACCAGAGCGTTAGATTGTGTACCAATATTGTACATTTCAGTCCAAAAAAGGTGAATATAAGTAGATTATTATTCCTTTTAAATGATTAAGTTCTGTTGAGTTGTTTTTAGCTGTTGCTGTCTTACCTACAAAAGGATTGCTATCTGAACTACCACATAGGCAACCTTTAACATGTGGAAGAAGGCCCTCCTTACTAATAATAGAACCTCCTAACCAGTTTTTAAAACTCCATTTAACACTGCACATTGCCCTGAAAGTAATCCTCATCGAGAAATATGGTAGTAGCAGCATCATGTTATTGGGATTCTTCTGAGATGCTCTTTTGTGTTGGTCTATCACATAAATCCCGATAAAATACATCACAATTTGAGATTGTTGCATAAAAAAAATATGCAAAATGTAAAGTGGTATGAATCCTTTTTCAAGGCTATACAAACTTGTATGGGATCTTCCGTCATTCCCTCATACTGCCTCTGTTTGCAGGTGGAGCCTTTCTATGTCACCCTGTCACTGTTTGACATCCAGAACGGCAGAAAAATCTCCTCTGACTTCCAAGTTGATTTAAACCACCAATCTGTCAGGGGCATGGTTTGCAGCAACACCAGTCAGCATGTGAACGGAGAGGAAGCCCGATCCGAGGGGCAGCGGTTTATCCACGGTGTACCAGAAGCAGCTTTGCTGTATCCTAAACAGGTAGAGATGAAGTCAAAAGTATGGTGGCTAAAACTGGCATGAGCTATTCATATTTGACTTTCTCACTTGTGCTTACAGGGAGTGTTTTCAGTGACGTGCCCTCATCCAGATATCTTCCTGGTGGCTCGCATCGAGAAAGTGCTTCAGGGGGGAATCAACCACTGTGCCGAGCCATACATGAAGAGTTCAGACTCCACCAAGGTAGGGAGTCCCCCACGGTCTCCCCTAAACTCATAAAATCTGTCTTTGTACATCCATAAATCATTACTCTTAGTCAGAACATTAATCATAATAAACATTAGCTGTTCAGATTTGATGTAGCATTAATTCAGACAACAACTCGTTATTTGGGGGTTTGTTTTCAATTTGTGTTCGTTTAGACAGGCAGCAGGTCGAGTGACTGTCTCAGTCATTTTTGTACAGCGGTACCATTTTGCATGTGTTTAATATCATAGTCGAATGGTTCTGTTTTCCACCAGATGGCACAGAAGGTCCTGAAAAATGCCAAGCTGGCGTGTAGTCGGCTGGGTCAGTACAGGATGCCCTTTGCCTGGGCAGCAAGGTACTTTATTTCCTCTAATAAATGCTTCTCTTTACTGCTTCTTATCAGATTTCAACAACTTTAAAGTAAGCTATATTAACCAACATCATAGCACCTCCTCATTAAAAATATCCAGAATAGAGCAACCTTTCAAGAATTGTACAGTACTGAATATTAAAATCACAAGTTTTCTAAAGTGCTTTTTTAAAAATACACTGTGGATCTGTAAGTTTACATATCACTGTCAAGATGAACGTAATAAACCATAATGGCGCAAATATACTGTATATATCCGACTAAACTCACCATTAAACAAATTGTTTAAACATCCTTTTCTTCAATTCCAACATTAAGTCTTCTTAGTTAAAAAAACCCCAAATCAAATAAACCAAAAAACACCTTAAATAATTACAACTGTTAAAGAAAACTGTGTTCTCCATATTTCTGGAGTCCTCTAGTGCAGTATTTCTCAAACTTGTTACATTGAGTAACACCTGAGAAATGGTCGAGTTCTCCAAGTACCACAACCATGACCAACCTAAACATACAGTAGAGAAACTTTTAAATATAGACTATTAACAAAGAAGCCTTATTTACTCCTAATAAGGATCATTTATTGGTAATTGTTGTCAGCCACAGCCACACTGTGAATTTTACTTTTTTTTAAATTAATTTTATTTTTAACCTGTTAAACCCGAGGGTCCCCCAATTGGGGGACCCTGGAAATTTTTCTTTTTAACAGGCTTGAGGCACATCAAATTAAACAGAAGACCATGCGCTACAAGGCTATCTAGCCTATTTTTACCAACCACAAACACATGTTAAAGATGCGCAAAACTGTTTATTTTAGGTCACAGATTCTATGTGATATTAAAATTAAAAATATAACTTTTACACAACAGAAATAGAAATGGCATCGTTTGTGCCAAACTGTGCCTTTTTTAGGCAAAGCAAAAAAGAAATACATTTCTGCTGTGTTCCATATTCAATTTCTCCTAACCAGTAACAGATAACATGCATAATGACACATCTATCAATTGTACTCAATGTTACCTTTACAATGACTCCAAAATTGTTCAAATACTCCTTTTGGTTGCTGAAATATACACATATTTCATGGGTAAGCATTTTTCGAGAAATAAGCTTCAAAATAAGCCTAGGGTTTAAGGGGTTAAAAAAATATTTAGAACTTTCCTCCAAGTACCACAAATGAGAGCTTGCGTACCACTGGTGGTACATTTATCACAGTTTGAGAATCATGGCTCTAAGGTAAACATCCAGAGCCAGCTAAAATGTCCCGAAAATCTGATGAGAAAATGTATTAAAGACTTACAAACTTAAAACTCTGGACAAAAATCTCTAAAAGGCTTAAAGCAATAATGAAACTGTTCATCACTTAAAGATCAGCATGCCCACATGGTGGTGGCAGCATCATGCTCTGGGGTTACTTTTGTTCAGATGTTTTTTTTTTTTATGTTCATGCTGTTCCTCTTGAACAGATGTATTTTTCTTGTTTGAATTATAGAGAACAAAGATCCCACTAAAGAAGGAAAAGTTGTAAAACGTTTTGTATTTAGTATCGGATTCTCATCTGTACCCGAAGTGTAATACTAAAGATTTACTAGTGACTTTACTTTAATAAGTCCTTTGATTATAAAAAAGTGGGTTTCATACTACTAACCATGTTAGTTTTCAGAGATTCTTACATTTGAAAATATATTATTTTTCAAACCATGGGCAGAATATAATTTTCTCTCATAACTATTTCATTTCTGCACATTTTTTCTTGTACAGTGATTGCAGGAAAACAACCGGATTTCCTGAATATATGATTTTTTCCCCCCTCAGACCTCTGTTCAAAGATGCATCTGGGACACTTGACAAAAGTGCCCGCTTCTCGGCTCTGTACAGGCAGGACAGCAACAAACTGTCCAATGACGACATGCTCAAATTGCTGGCGGATTTCAGAAAGTGAGTAATGTTTCTTTGAGCATGCTCTGTTATAATAAGCTCTAAGTAATCTTGCAGATGTGCTGGGTGGAAAAATATCTGCCCTTGCAAAAATATTGCTTTGTCTTAGGAAAATCTCACCTCTGTTAACATACTCATACACCCTTTCGAGATTACCTGTCTGCTTCTTATTTAGCCAAACAAATCCTCAACTTGAGCTTATTTTCTTTTTCTCAGACCAGAGAAGATGGCCAAGCTGCCTGTAATCCTTGGAAACCTTGACGTTACCATCGACAGTGTTGCCCCCGACTTAACGAGTAAGCCCTCTGGAGTTTAACAGAAGAGATGAAAGCTGCTTTTCCTCAGAATATAACTGGTCCCATTGTCTGCACGCTGTTTACCTGGTCCCGTCTCTCCTGCTTCTGCATGTAGATTGCGTTACCTCATCCTACATTCCCGTGAAGCAGTTTGACGTCAGCGAGAGGAGCAGCGTCTTCTTCGAAGTGGAGGAGTTTGTGCCGTGCATCGCCAAATGTTCCCAGCCTTTCACCATCTACAACAATCACCTCTACGTCTACCCAAAGCACTTGAAATATGACAGCCAGAAGTCATTTGCGAAGGTAACGCAAATCACGTTGCTGCTTTGTGGGTTTATTTATGCTGCTGTGGAAAACCGAGCTGAGGTGTTAAAAGTTTTAGCTGGTATTCCTCAGAGTTTTTCCATCAACTTTCTTTTCTTCAGATGTTTTCCTTTGGATTCAAAGTTGCAGTGCTTTTCTCTCAAAGTGTTGCTAACAAGGTCACTTATTCTCACTGTGTCTGTCCTCAGGCTAGAAATATAGCTGTCTGCCTTGAGTTCAGGGACTCAGATGATGAAGAAGCTGTGTCACTTAAGGTAAATATTCACTAGAGGTGGTAAGTGAATCTCTAGAGGAGTTTTTTACAATTCACAGAAACTAAAATTCTAAATGTTTCTTTTTCAGTGCATCTATGGACGACCCGGAGGACCCTTGTTTACCAAAAATGCCTTTACCTCAGTGTTACACCACCAGCACAACCCTGAGTTCTATGATGAAGTAATAAAGCGCATTCCAACCCATTTAATTGTTCATTTAACCCAAATTAAACCACATTAAAAGTTTTGCTTTGCTCTCATGGGTTAGTTTAAGATCGAGTTGCCAACACAACTTCATGAGAAACATCATCTGCTGTTTACCTTCTACCACGTGAGCTGTGACAGCAACAGCAAGGCCAGCACCAAGAAGAAAGATGTGGTTGAAACACAAGGTAAAGCTCAAATCCCTAACTTCTACAGTACATACAAAAGCCAATTCACATTTGATAGATTCCCCATTCCCTACGCCATTTAGACACTCCAATACTTCATCTGTTGTTGCCTTTTCCCTCTTAGTAATTAGTCACATAATCATTATGCTTAAATATGCCATATACATATTTCATCAAGCCAGCTACAGATGTCGGCATAAAGTGTTTTATGCTTGTTAAAGTAGAACCGTAATTATACTAGAGGAACCAAAGTGTTTGAAATAAAAACTGTTCATGCACAGGAGCAACCAGAAAACCGTGCAGAAAGAAGTTGAACCTTTCTTGTTGCAAAGCACCAGGGCTAACATCTATGCCTTCCAGGCATGCTTGACACTGCCACTATTATAGTAAACATTTTTCAGTATTCTTAAGATAAGATGAAAACGAGTCCTTGAAGGCATTTAAGTATGTAATGGGGGAAAAAATGTCTGGCCACAACATGGAGGGAACAGAGCTTGCTTTTGCAATCCCCTACCCACCCTTCTAAACTGACATCTTAAATACATTTCAGCAATCGCAACTTATCTTCCCAGCACATCTTTTCAATCTTCTTGTTCAGCTCCTGAAGAACCAGTTCATGGCAGTCTGATAGCAAGAATGAAGCAGTCTCTCAAGGTTAGAACGTCCAGTAGATATGTTGCTGCTCTGACGCTCATCCTGATGATCTGACTCATTTTTTATCAAGAACATTATGCTGGAACAAAAGGTTTTTTCTCTACTCTGACCTCCTGCCCTAGATGCATTCGGTGAGACAGACAATAAGTAATTAAATCCTAAAAATAATATAATATTCCCGTAGCACTGCACTTAAAGTCCCTTGCAGTGTTTTCTCCCGTATCCATTGTCTTGCATGCTGGCTGAAAAGTTCCCTGTTGGTGTCATCATAGCAATTTAATTTCCTCGACATTATTGCTCTGTCCCTTACATGGTTTGTGGTGATTTGTCATCAGCAGCTTTCACCTTCCAACTGTTCCATAAAGCCTGCATTTGTAGAGTGCACCACATAATATTTTATGACCTACCTCTGCTTTAAACATCTTCACAGCTCTATCCCTGACCTGTCTCCTGTCTGCTCCTTGGTCTTCATGATGCTGTTTGTTCAGTAATGTTCTCTAACAAAACCTCTCAAGCCGTCACAGAACATCTGTATTTATACTGAATTTAATTGATGCACAGGTGGGTTTCATAAACTAGGTTATGCAATACTTTTTGCTGATCTACATCATAAAATTCAAATAAAAAACCCCGAAGTTTGACAAACTGTGGACTACTTGAAATTGCATGAATACTTTTCAGAGGAACTTTATTTCAAGTACATCAAGCAAAGACCGGTAATAGTTTGCTGTGTTGGTTGAAATAATTTAATGGGAAGAAAAAGACAGATAGTATGACCCTCGGCTCTACTCGGATTAGAGGGGGAAGGGGTGAAAAGGGATTATGCCCGTCCATGTTACTGTTGTTACTGGCAACCTGAACTCATGTTGTTCTCCTCTGTATCTGCTCTCAGTGGGATACGCCTGGCTCCCCTTGTTGAAGGATGGCCGGGTGATAATGAATGAACATCACATCCCGGTGGCTGCTAACCTTCCTGCTGGATACCTCAGCAGTCAGGAGGGCGCCAGCAAGGTAGAGCAGTCCTCACCTATTACAGTAATGCTACCTTTCAAGCACATGTTTCAGTCTGTCTGTCATTTTTCATGCTCTTAAAATGTGAAAATAACTAACAGCTTCATGCCATTGTGTCTACCCTGAAACTAATAAATCATGACCTGTCTTTTTGCTCTCATTTACAGCATTTGAATCCTGAAGTCAAGTGGGTTGATGGAGGGAAGCCCTTATTTAAGCTGTCCACACACCTAGTGTCCACAGTGTACTCTCAGGTTTGTCCTAAAACAACCTTAAAGAACAAAAACTACATGTTATTTCTCAATTGTTTTCCTTTGTAGCAGCACAGTAATTTGAAACAAATCACTGTGCTTTTTTTTTCTGTCTTTTTATGCATTTCAGGATCAACATTTACACAATTTCTTTCATCACTGTCAACGTATCGCATCGGCAGAACAAGGACTTGGAGGAGAACTGGTCAAATACCTGAAGGTACCAGCTGTCCAAAATTAGCGTTTTATCTCTGAAGGTGATGCCAGGTGTTATTGAAACGTATGGGTATATTTTTCTTCATAAAATTGCAGAGTTGGTTCGTGTTCAGGGGAAACGGCAGTCTTTTCACAAACCCCGCCCGCTGTAGGGATGGGCAATCGTCGTGTTGTCTTCATGGGGAAAAAAGTTTTCATGATAAAGATTCTGATTTGTTGTGACAATGATGAACTCGAATGTACGTGGTCTGTGTGTGCTCTTTTGTTCGAATTATCTCTTTTTGCGATTTTGTTTCCGTAAAAGCTCAATTAACATCAGCTCTTTAAAAACATATACAGTAGTTTGATGCAATTGTAGTGTGCCGTTTAGCCATACAGTAGCACCCTATTAAAAACTGGTGTAGGATAATAGTCTATCTGCAATTTCCCAGTGTCCCTGAAGGTCTCATAGGAGTATAAAAGTTAGGAAGCATAGCACAAAACCTCTTTTTATTGTTTTATTACTATGTGCTTCAGTCAGATGAGGTCAAGATTGAGCTTTCAGCAGCAAACACTGCATGTGGTTCTGGTTTGAACATACGTAGGATTATTTTTTTTGTCTAAAGACCTCGTGTACTGTTCAGCACAGTGTTGGCTCAGTGATTGTGTGGGTTGGTCTGTCTTCAGCGGGCTTTAAAAACCTTTTTAGGTTGCATGACGTCTCATGTGCTTTAAAAAAACAACATTATAAATGGAAATCTGCTGGACTCTACCACTAAAGTAAAAATTGGTCGACACAGATTCCACAGCAATGTTTGTACTAAATCAACATTGCCATAAAAGCTGTTACTTATTGTGAGCAACCTCTATGTGTAGCAACACAGTTCAAGTTTTGGTGTAGGAAGAAACCTGGCAATGCATAAAAACCTGAAATTATCTAAGTGACGGAATTGCACAAACAATGTACTTGAATATCTTTCCTGTCATTCCTGAAAGCAGAAATGAACGATAATTATTATTATTGATTTTATTACGTGTTATTACAGTTGCATCAGCAAAACAACAACATTTCACCGTTTAAACAGAATTTTCTTTACTTTCATAGTTTTTTTCCACTTGTAAACCTATCCTCCACTGTGTTGCTTTGCTCTTTTTCCTTTCTCTATGTTGTTAGGATTCTTAGTTCTTGCTGTTTCCGTCAGTCACTATCAGATCATAGAAAACACAGATGCACCCCTGCTGAACATTGACACAGAAACCAGCATCTGGAGCAGTGCATAAATGAAATTTTAATGTAATTGTAATGTAAACTCTGCCATGAACCTGAACATTAGCCAAATGTCCAAACAAGTCAATTATTGTTGGTGGAGCTCTCTTGTTAGCTTCCTGAAGGAAGGGATTGATGTCATCCAATCTTTTATTTCCAGGCATTAGAGAAAAACTGTGAGTTTTTTTACACAGTTTCCTAGGTTTTCATAGATAAACTCAGAATTAGAGATGCATTGATAAGGATTTTGTGGGCGACCTATATCAGAAGCATAAGCAACATCACAACATTTCAAAGCATTTAAAAAAATGGAGTTGACATTTTAAATTGTGTAGCATCGTATATTAGCAAATAGGCTTTGCTCAGGAGGGGATATTCATATAAAGTCTGTGATCCAATGTAGTCGGATGGGCTTTTTTATTTAACTTTTTATCGATCTACATAATAAACCACAGATGACTGCATTTGGTCATTGTACTGAAATGATTTGACTCTAAATATTAAATTAATCTGTTTCTCTTTAAAATGCTTTGATGTTGTAAATTTGTGCTAAACAGATACACTAATTGGTAATCAATGCCAAAATAATTTCAATCCTTACTTTAACCCGTTGTTTCTCACCAGGGGTGTTCAGACTACAAAATGGGCAGTGAATGCATTTTGATGCTGAAAGGGACGTTTGTACATTTAATGTGGGCGCTAATGAAAGAGGAGGACTTCAAAACGGACAGTGGCTCAGACAAACAAAGAGTGTTGTTTGTACAATGTGGAATATCTTTGCTACTGCTCCATTCGTTCACCCACAAATACACAATTCCCCATGTGCCAGGTCAAATGTTCCACTTCCTGTCGAGAACTGATTCAGATACTGAAACCGGCTAAGTCTGATAGCTTCAGGTGCACTCAGGTTATTTGTCTGCACGCATGACCTTGTGGGGCAGTAAGGGATTTCTGAAACATCTTCTGAAGTTAAATGTTTAAAAAGGTAAAACTGCTGTTATAAGTTCATCCTTCCTAACACAGAATGAACCTACCAAAAATAATTAAGTTCATCCTTCCTGTTATCTGCCAAAAATATTGATCTCTCGCTTTCTCATAGCGTTAATGAACCCCAGACAAGTTTTCAAATTCTTTAAATATGCTTTCCTTTTAAATAGCCTAAATCGCTGTCTTACTTTGAGTTTATGCAGGTTAGTGTGTGGTAAGCAGATCCGATTTGAAGGTTTTTAATGGCTGATCACCAGTCAGGGCCAGTTAAGATGAAAATTGTCTGATACTGGATAAGCAGCTGGAAATCTGGGGGCATCACTGAACTTACTATTGAACTTTTAGGCGCTTATTTAGTTTGTTTCTTCACATGCCCTGATTCACCTCTTTTTCTTTTTACTCACAGAGTTTGCATGCCATGGAGAGTCACGGAATGATCAAGTTCTTGCCAACTATCCTCAATCAGCTGTTTCGAGTTCTGACCAATGCCACACAGGAGGACGTAGCAGTAAATGTTACAAGGCAAGGGTTTCTTAAATGTTTATTCAATCTGCAAATCGTATTAATTGCTGATAATCCTGTCAGTAGTATTACAGTGCATTAAAAATGTTCTAACAGAAAGGGGATTTTAATATGATTTCATACTATTTATTTTTGAAAACCACATCATTACTCATGATCCATTTCTGCTTATTTGTCTGTTAGAGTCATGATTCACATTGTTGCCCAGTGCCATGAGGAAGGCTTGGAGCACTACCTTCGCTCTTATGTGAAGGTAAAATCCATTAGATATCTCAATAAAACTTTTTTTTTTTTTTTCAGAGTTCTAAAGAAATGACCATCTGTCTTTGAATGTGTCTGATCCAGTTTGTATTCAGGACTGAGCCATACACGTCCTCAACAACCCGAACAGTACATGAGGAGTTGGCGAAGGCCATGACTGTAATCCTGAAGCCTTCCACAGATTTCCTGACAAGTAACAAGCTGCTCAAGGTAGACTTCCGGCACACACCCAGTTTGGAAAATAAGAAGAGTTAAGAAGGTTTTTTATTTAATGAGTTTTCTGACTGATGCTTGTCTGTCCTGCAGTATTCATGGTATTTCTTTGAAGCCTTAGTCAAGTCCATGGCGCAGTACTTGATAGAAAGCTGCAAAGTAAGGGTGAGTTCAACCCAGAATGCTGTGCTGATGTGTCCTTTACTGTATGTAGCCAAGGTTATCAGCATGCTACATTTTTATACTTTTGTAGCATTACGGTTAAAGTGTGATACTTCCATAGTTCACTTGGAGTAGAGGCATAATGTATCCTTAAATGATTTGATTAAAATATGTGGAGTTCAATTAGTAGAATATGTTTATGCTCTAAAAATAAAAACATTCCTAATGAAATCTAAACTGGCAATGACAAATTGTATTTACTTTTCTTTAAAATTAAAAGCTTTGTTCATTAGGAGAAAAATAAATAAGGCTAACTATACCTTCTTTCCTAACCTGTTTTTGTTTTATTTCAATGGCATCAGAGGGCTTCAAGATATATACTAGAGAAAGCTAAATCAAACAAAATTAGGAAATTGTTTGCCTTTTAGAATCCTCACTTACTAAAATAATAGTTTTTTGCATCCTGGTTACACGACAAGTCAGACCAGTAAAATAAACTGTCTTAATAAAGAGTTTTTTTTTAAAGTAGGTCTATTAAAAGTTTAATTTAAAGTTTATTTTCAAAAGGCACTTTAAACCTGACAAACAAGCCTCGTCAGAATTAATATAGAATAAAATAATCTAATTTATTGAATATGACGCTAAATATCTGCCGGGCGGGTTGGGAGTATTAATATTGATTAATATTTTTGGGTGTAACTGTATGTTGTACAAGCATTTAATTTGTGTCCTTCAGCTGTCCAGGAATCAGCGTTTCTCAGCATCTTTCCATCACACTGTGGAAACCTTAGTCAACATGATGATGCCACACATCACTCAGAAGTACAAAGACAACCTGGATGCTGCTCGCAATGCCAACCACAGCCTAGCTGTCTTCATAAAGGTGCACTGTGTTACTCTTTGTTTTGTTTTTCCTACCATTGTTGTCTGTGTCAGAATATTAACACAATTTCTTTCTGATTGGTTCTGCAGCGCTGCTTCAACCTGATGGACCGAGGATTTGTGTTTAAGCAAATCAACAACTACATCAGCTGCTTTATGCCAGGAGACCCAAAGGTGCTTTGATACAGCTACATTTTTTCACAGTAACAAACTGCAGCCCAACATCTCTCAGCACTCTGTTTAGTCATGTTGTATTAACAGCAGTTTTCTGGTCTATGTTGCTTTTCTTACTGCAGACGCTGTTTGAGTTCAAGTTTGAGTTCCTGCGCGTTGTGTGCAATCATGAACACTATGTTCCCTTAAACCTGCCAATGCCATTTGGAAAAGGGAGGATACTGAGGTTTCAAGGTGAGAACCTTTCAGTTACAGTGCTTTGCAAGCGCTTTCACACCACAGCAAATTTCCCACTTTTTGTCACGTTATAAACCACAAGCCTCACTGTACACTGTAAGAGTGTGAATAATCTTGAGAAGAGAACCATTGTTGAAAACAAAATCAGATAGATTATTGTTTATAATTTTAACAAACCATGTAGAACCAAACAAAGTTATGTGAGTTATGCTTTGGTATCGTGAGTCTAAACCTTTTTGATGCAAACAAACGTTACATGTTGTTGTAAACTAACACTGCATATCACTACTAAGACACTATGGCGAGGGTGAGACATTGGGGTGGCAGCATCATGCTGTGGGGATATTTTCCATCAGTAGACACTAGGAAGCTGGTTGGCTTTATTGGGAAGGAGGAGTTGAGCTAAATACAGGGCAAGAAAGACTGGAGCAGTGGTTCATATTCAAGCTGGAAAACAATCCTAAGCAAAAATCCTTTTGAGAATCTTTACTGTGATTTAAAATTTGATCTTTACAGATGCTCTTTATCTTATTGGACTGAAACTGAGCTATTTTACAAAAGAGCTTAGGAAAAGATTTTACTGTAAATGTGCAAAACTTATAGAGACAAAAAAAAAAAAAAAAGAATTAAAACCACATTTGACTTCAGCCAAAAGTGGGTCTGGAAAGAAAAGACTCAACGGGGTTTAATGCAAACTCTTCCCATTTTTGTTTGTAAATTAAACCAAATGTGTACCACTTCCACTAAGTGTTACTTTGACAGTGTGTCTCTTAAAACCCCATTGAAATACGTTATAGGTTCTTGTTGTGAAATTACGAAAAGTGAAAAAGTTCAAAGGATTTAAATATTACTTACAGGTGAATCGAACTTTTGCACTGTAAATAAGAATAAGAAACTGTTTTTGAAATAGATCCAACATTGCATTTCTTGCAGGTTTTTTTTATTGTTTGCCTCAATTATTTGTATTGTCCTCAGATGAAACAGTGGAGTCTGAATATACTACAGTAGGTAGGTGGATGGGGATCCTCCCTGCATGTCGTCTCAAAATGAAGCAGATTTGAATGTGATCATTTGTCACCGAAAAAGTCAGTTATTGGAAAGATTCAATGCCAATTCTTTTCTACAGCTGCTGAGTCTTTTTTTAAGACTTGCATAAAGAAAATGCAGGTTTTAAAAATGCTTAAGAAAGGGCTCTATAGGGGAAACTTCTGCATTTGATTTCAGACTGCTTCTCTCATCTGCAGTGTTGTTTGAGTTCATATGCGGACCACTGCTGCTGTTCAGTCCTGAGTTTGAGTCTTGTTCTTCCACGCGATCAGTCAAACCTGAACACCTAAGCTTGTCCTTCTGTCTGCTTCTGTTTCATGATAATCGGTTGTCTTCCAGGAGGCTCTCTAGTTTCAAGGTTCTGATCAAATTTATATTGAATCAGATGTTCACTCTCGCTGGGATTGATTGTGGCTTCATTACCTTCTGTAAGCTTAGTTTCCTGCTTGATCCAGTCTGTAATAATAAAATGACTTCTTCCTGCCCCACAGATCTGCAGATGGATTATTCTCTGACAGAGGACTTCTGTAGGAACCACTTCCTAGCCGGGCTTCTGCTCAGGGAGGTCAGCGCTGCTCTGCAGGAGTTCAGGGAGATTCGGCAGACAGCCATCCATGTTCTGAAGAGCCTCATGATTAAACACACATTTGATGACCGCTATTGCTCAAAGGTAAGCTGTATGGGTTCACATTGATAATGTGACGCTTACATTCTCACTCGTCTGTGTGATGATCCTGTTAAATATTTGTCTTTTGTTTTTGTTTTAGAGCCAGCAGGCAAGATTGGCCACTTTGTACTTTCCCTTGTTTGGTCTGCTTCAGGAGAACGTCAACAGGCTCAATGTGAAGGAAGTCTCTCCGTTCCCCATCAATCACTCAAACAATGTAAGAGGGCCACCTTGTGGATTCTTTTGAGCACTGACGGGGATCCAGTCAAAACAAACTGATATAAACATTAAATTATAACATAAAGTGTCTCAACTTTTTAAAAATAACTCAGAAAGAGAATAAAAATGAACTGATTATAGTCAAAGAAAGGAAAAGAATTAAAGGTGAATAAATTAACTTGCTGCATATTCTTTGGTGATCACTTCACTGAATAAATTTTTTTCAATTCATTTCAGTTTATATATATATGGCACCAATTCACAACACATGTTGTCTTAAGACACTTTACAATGTAAAAAATGTTAATTTAATCCAATCATACAGAGAGATTCCAAGTTAATTGTATACAGTGGCCTTAAAAGGTGGATTTTTGTTCTTTTTTGTCACACTTAAATGCTTTAAAACATGAAACAAATTTCAATATTGGATCAATATTACCTTTGTGAATACAAAAATGTGTTTTTGAATAATTCATTAAGGAGAAAAAAACTTTCCTCCACTAGAAAGTCATTATTTAACTGCGATTAAACAACATTTAATAAGAAAGATTATCTCAAATTCCTTAAGCTAAACACAGATCTGATTATTAACTGACCTGCTGATGTAATAAATAATTTTAATAGATCCTATCTGAACTAGAAATATAAAGTCACTGACGTCTATCAGTCTGGAAAGGGTTACAACATTTCTAAGGCTCCACAAATGGTGAAAACATAAGACAGTGAGCCTTTCCATTAGGCTCCTGGAAAGGTTAACCCCTGCTGAATGTGTTTTCCACTTGAAGCCTAGTCTGGACAACAGACAGGGTGTCTGTCTCATGGACTAACTGGAAGTTGGTTCAACAGTGGAGGAGCCTGATAACTAAAAGATCTGCCTCCTATTCTACTTTTAGAAATCCTAGGAAGTACAAGTAAACCTGCAGACTGAGAGAGAAGTGCTCTGTTAGGAAAATATGGAACAATCTCTGATGTATGATGGAGCTTGATTATTTAGGGCTTTTTATTTCAGAATAAATATTTTAGATTCTATTCTGGATTTAATAGGGAGCCAAGGAAGAGAAGCTAAAATAAGGGGAATAGGATTTCTCTCTTTAATATTTATCAGAACTCTTGCTGGAGCATTTTGGATCAACTTAAGGCTAATTAATTGCATTTTGTGGACTTCCTGAAAGAATTATAGTAGTCCAGCCTTAAAGTAAAAAATACATTGAATAGTTTATCAGCATGAAACCTGAATAGGAGGTTTTTAATTCTGGGAATATCCAAAGGAGGAAATAAGAAAATGACATATCCTGGTCAAAAACAGCACCAAGTGTCTTTACTTCACGGCTAGAGGCCACTTGCTCCATCTGTCCTGCTTGTGTTCTATCAGGACCAAAATATTTCTGACTTAAGAATTTTCACTAAGTAATGTGTGCTCAGCACATACATATTTTACTGACTGTTTTTATTTTATTTTATTTTTTTCATCTTTTTTCACTCAGAATGGACGAGATGATTCGCTCCTGACAAATGCCTTGATGACACCTCCTAGGTCCAGCACATTTCTGGACACCAGCTTGCACAAAGATGTTTTTGGAGCCATCTCAGGCACCAGTGAGTTAAGAAAACAATCCTACTCACTACCTACTCAGTTTAAAACACTCTTAAATTTACATTGTATAGTTTCAAGGTTTTGAATAGCTGTTTGTGTATGTACAACATATTAGCCTTTAGTCCAAGCATTATAGATATTTTAAACCAGAGGCTAAAAACGACAACAATACCAAGTTTAGGCACTTGTTTTAGCATTGTGATGTTTTAAGGTTTTTTTAGACCCAAACATGAAGGGAACTAATTGCTGTTTAAAAGAAGCTGAAGGTTAATATTCCTCTATGGTTCCTGATAAAATCAGACGTATGCTTTTAAATTTGATCTTATTTAGTTTTTTCTCTGCAGCTTCCCCTCATGCAGCGTCCACCCCTAACGTGAATTCTGTGCGCCACGCCGACTCTCGTGGCTCCCTCATCAGCACAGATTCAGCAAACAGCCTCCCTGAAAGAAACCACGACAAAACCAATTCTCTTGACAAGGTACTGTCTAAGGCCCGCAGCATTGATTTTATTGCTCTACATCATTAGTCCATCAGATCACTGAAAGTAGAAATACCCTTCACACCATCAAGGAGTGTCCCATCTGGGAATGTTTTTGTCTCAAAATCCCCTTAAGCCATAGGTGTTTGTTTTTCTTTTCAAAAGATTTTCAGGCTTTCCAGTTTGTTTTTGGTCTGTTACATCACAAAGTTTGTTTCATTGCTCATTTTCCTGGGTTCCCTACACCATCTTTGAAAGATAGCTGAAAGTCTGACCTTTTTCCAGATCTCTAAAAGAGTGTGGGGAGGAAATCTGACGAAAGTTTTGGATAAAAAAAAAATCCACACTGCATTAAGGGCACAGGCCTTTATTAAAGCACAGCAGAAGGAAAGGGGTTATTAAAAGAAAACCGTAAAGAATCATGTTTGCAGGTTGTGACAAAACATGCAGGGGACACAGTAAAAACATGGAAAAATGATCCTTTATAAGAGCTGAATAAAATGTAACTATTTAACAGGCAAAATACTGTGCGGTGAGAACCAACACTGGACATTTCTCTGAAAACATGGGCCCATGGTGATACACAGCAGTGGCAGCATCATGACATGGGGATGCTTTTCTTCAGCAGAGTCAGGGAAGCTGGTCAGTGTTTATGGGAAGATGGATGGAGCTAAAAGCAGAAAGATCCTGCCAGGGAATTTGTTAAGAGGCAGCAAAACACTTTAATGCATATGTGGTTTTCAGGTCTGTGTTCTGTGCTTAAATATACAGATAATCATAAAAGTGGGACAGACAATGTGGAAATATATGAAAATGTGAAATAAATTATGTGTGGGAGCACTGATTTTCACATGTTGATAAGCATGCACACAAAACAGTTTTTTACACTGTCGCCTCAAGGTAATTCTGTGAAGAAACGTATTTTCTGCGCTGTTAGCGGTCTTTACACGTGTTTGTTTAGTTTCAGACATGAAATGAGAACATGTTTCCCTAGTGTATATTAAAGAACTAGCGGCCACCCACATACTGACCAAACCCATGCTAAAAAAAACGATAAAGATCAGGAACGTCAGCGTTTCCCTGAAAGTCCATGAACCTAAAACAACCTTTTTTTAAAAACTGCTCCGGTTGCATCATGCTGTCCATGAAGTCACCCACCTCCAGCTAGTCTAGACTGAATACTGGCTAAGGGACACGGATGGCATGTTTCCCAACCACGTCTGTGGGATAGCTCTTTTATAAGTGCTATGGTTCTGTTTTCTCTCTGCTCTCTACCTCGGCTGGGAGAATGGTGTTTGTTTAAAGCCACATTTACCACTAAAAACATGCAATATTTTAGCTAATAAGACTATTGCTGCAAGTTTACTGCTTTACTCCTGGCAGTGATTACATATATCCCAATTATGCCATAGCAACTCACTAAAACAGATTAAAATGTACTTTTGTACGTTTAATGCAACATGTCTGAGCGTCAAATGTTGGAATTGACTTTATGACTGCAAAAGAATGACTACAGTAGGAGAACAGTTGACTTATTACTCTGGTGACATAGGGACTCAAATCACGCTCGGTTTAAGGGTGATGATGGCCCAAAATTGCCCCAGTCATTTCTCCAACTCTATCAAACAACCTTGCCAACTCAGTCTGGATTGCATATTGATCAGAATTAGACAACAATAAATAGACTTGAGCGAGTCTTGCTAAATTTTTCTAAATTTTGCAGAAAATCTATGCCCAAAGCCCAAGAAAATATGTAAACCATTACTGAGCCAGAGGATTCAAGAATCTGGCTCGACTCATATGAATGCCACTTCGGGGAATGCCCTCGTTTTTATTTTTTTTTTTTTAGTTAAATGGATTTATCTATTGAATTTACCATCCCAACCAATGTTATAAGAATTTGTTTAGATTCATTCAGTCCATCTCTCTAAATGAGAATGTGTGTTCCAATGAGGCCAGCTGGTCAGACTAGAAGTATTTTTTTTTTTAATGGCAAACTTTAAGTAGATTATTAACATACTTTTCCATTAAGCCGTCATTTCTGTATTTAATTGTATTGATGTAATATTCTGGTCTTAAATGCCATGTTTTAAAAAGTGGTAGGCAAAAAAAACGTCAAATGAATAGAAAGAAGGAATTAAAAACATCAATATGTGGGAATTAATCTGTATAATACGTTTCACTTGGAGTTACTGACATGAATTAACTTTATCAAATGTGTCAAAATGCATCTGTATATTTAACAAAACTGATACACTAAATCCATACAAATAATCATTATTATATTATATAGTACATTTATATTATTTAAATATACAAAAAAAATGACTGCTACTTTTAGTGTCACTCTTATGTGCAAATTATTTTCACTGATTTCATGAAAAAAATTGAAAACCTGCTATAATCTGGATTAGGTATTATATCTATATTTAGAAACGTTAGCTGGTTGTTCGAGCATTTCTAGCCAAAGTTAAGAGCCAATGTAGAAGGTCCAAAGAGCCATTTGCAGCAACAGAGCCCTGGCCTAGCTGATTACATTTACCATAGTTTCTTTAAAAGAATAGGAAATGGAGCTCAACTGTAACACTGATTAGGACTTATGTACCATCTTAGGCATTAGCCAGCTGCTGTGTAAAGCCACTTTTACAGTATGTACAAGACAGGAGGTGAACACATCTTTTTTTTTCTGGTTATGCCAATAGATCAATTAAGACCTCATTTGAGACACAAATTTTAGGCTTGCAGTAGCCCATGACACAGTAGCACCCTGGATGAAGAGCTATTTCTCCCATACCAAGCACTGTTACCACTTAACTGTCTAGTTTGGCTTGTCTAGGTACATTTAAAGGGGAAATCGGCATGTCCATGAAAATGATTCCTAATTAGTCTCTCTACTTCACCACTGTTTTTTCTTCTCAGAACCAAACTCCTTCGACCCTGGGAAGCGGCCTGATGCGATGTGATAAACTGGACCAGGCAGAGATTAAAAGCCTCCTCATGTGCTTCTTACATGTGCTTAAAAGCATGTCTGAAGGTAAAACACCTCCTACCTTTGAGGATTAAAACTAAGAGTCCTATACTGTGTTTTGACAATGCACAAAGACACAAGCCGTCTCTACAGTTTTAGTCTTTATCACCTCCAGATGCTCTGTTCACATTCTGGAACAAGGCTTCATCTCCTGAACTGATGGACTTCTTTACATTAATAGAGTGAGAGGCTTGTTATTGATGTTAAAATATGTTTGGGTTGTAACTGCTTATAAAAACATGTGAAGCCTGATGTTTATGTTCCTTTATTCAGAGTGTGTCTCCATCAGTTCAGATACATGGGGAAAAGATACATTGCAAGGTAATGTTGCATAGTTTTCTGCCTTTTTGATACTTCATTATTATGAAAGAGTCAAATGTTCTTGTTTTGGTTTTCTGCCAATGTTACAGATAAGGATTTCTATGTACCAACACACACTCATCATTGGCATGAATGTCTTATTAATTTGGGGCTCTGAAAAAGTGAGGCCTCGAACTGAAAATTTATTATGGGTTCTATGATCACAGAAGTTTATACAAACAGTCTGAAATATATACCTACACCCATAATGAAATATGAAAAAATGACACTCTGTTATTGTTCTGGCTGGATATTTGACCACACGTATGATCAAAAATAGTCAAAGTCATTGAAATGGTTTGGTTGCCTGTCATGGATATGGATTGTAGACATAGTCAATACATTTCCAGGTGTTTTTCTGGACCATTTCGGATGCCTAGGACTGCTTTATCCATGCCATGTATCGGAGTTATCCCATGCTGGTACCATTGACGACACAACCGTCCCACAGCATGATGCTACCACCAATGATTAATTCACTCATCTGCAGTGTAAAGGAACTAAATCAGTAAACTAGTGGAATATTGCAATTTTACTAGCACACAATAACTGAACCTTGGCATATTGGTGAACAGATTAGTATTGATGTTCTCATGAAACCAAGTAGGCTATAGGAAAAGATAGCGAAAGTAAGGTGATTTCTGAACAACAATTAGTTTTATCTTAGTCAAAATTGATATTAAGATTCTTAACATGTTTAACATTTTCACACTGAAAATAAACAGTACAAAACTTTTCTGTCTAGCTAAAACAAATCATTGAAAGCTCAAAATTAAACTGGGAATCATGCCCACGATGAGTGGAATATCTATCTAGGATTATCCATGTTAAAGGTAGAATGAAAGTGTGACTGTTATGTTTATTAGGTGTAAGTACTTGCCATATTCAGATGTTTCTGAACGCCCACCTATTCTCTTCTCTGCATATTTGGGTGTTTTGGCCTTCATTCTCAAGAGGTCTTCATCTATCTAACCTCCCATCACTGTTTCTATCTCTATTCACTCAAATGCTGACAAGTTTAACTTACTGATATAAAAGCTGGCTCCTGCCCTCTCCTGCTTGGGTAAGATAAAGGGGAAATTGTTTTTTTTCTGCCTACTAAGTGCATGATATTTTCTAAGAGACAATGCAGTGCTGTGATAGTTTTGGTTTTCCACTTCACCGCATCTCGTTCTTTGATGCATGGCTTCAGCTTTTACTCGCTGTGTTAAGGCTGTAATACTTTTCACCCACGGCTGCATGGTAAACATGCACTCAAAGTCACTATTTTGACTTTAAGATATAAGATCTGCAAAACTTCTTAGGCCTTCTGGACCATTTGAGTGCTGCTTACACCTCTCGGGTGTGTAAAGAAATGACAATATTTAACTTAACCTGCTCCACTAACTGTGGCCCTGCTGGTTTTTCCAGCAATCTGTCTAATATATCCTGTTTCCTCATCAGGAACCAGGATGGGGCAGGACCCGTAGCACATGAGCGGAAGTCTCAGACTCTGCCTGTGTCCCGTAACAGGGCGGGACTGATGCATGCCCGCTTACAGCAGCTCAGCAGCCTGGATAACTCATACACTTTTAACTACAGTAAGTGTCATCAACCATGCTCTACCACATGACCCTTTTCATCCTCTTCCTTACCTCGTGTAGTCTGATCCCTCTCATGCTTCTCATTATCTTCCTCATCATCCTCTGTCAAACCCAACCAGATGTCCAGCAGAAAAATGTTTCAGGAAAACATCTGGAGACGCTGTTAGAGCAGGGTGAAGGCAGCATTTTGTTAGTTGGAGGGGAGTCAGGTGGATATTTTTATAAAAAGGCATAATTTAATGCAGTTTCTTTGTGTTTTCAGTGTAAGAAAGATTTCAAGTATACTTGGAATATCTGTAGAACATGGTAAGAATGTGACAGGTTGCCAGGATGTTTGTTGCCTACTTTGTTCATTTGTTTTAAAATGAAAAAAAAGCATGCTTGTTTTAACTACAAGATTAGCCCTCTAAATCATATTATTCTCTGCAAAGCTCATCTGCTCCTGACTTTATCCTGACGTTATTTACTTTTTTATGAAAGCAGGCCATGTAAAATACGAAGAGTTTCATTCCAAACTCAATTGTATTTGAAGAAGCTACCCAGGTTTCCTCAAAACAGACTTACTGCTGATCAATAACCTTTTTGCAAATTCATGGGCCCTTTATGTACCATTATACATCTAGCTACTTCCATTTAACGCCTTTGTCAGAATAAAACCCATGTTGCAAACATGTGCCCAAATCATGGTAAATCCATTTAATTTCCATTGCAGTTCAATAGTTTAATGCATATGAAGATGAAGTGTCTTAAAATTCCTGAAATCTCACTTATATTTCATTCAGCTGTTTTTTTATCATTTAAATAACAAATGGCAGATTATGACTCCTATTCAAAGTAAAAAACAAAGGGATCTGCTTCTAGTAGATACTATTTATTAACTAACTAACTACTTAGACTATGAGTAAAATGGAGAAAATTACTTCAAACCGTCAGTTGTAAAAGTGTAAAAACATCCTGTGACAGACTCCACCATTTTGTACCCAGAAAATTTGGGTACGAAACGACTAAAACTGCAAAACGACAATTAGCTGATCTGACCCAAAACAAAACATACAATGATGGTTTGTAAGCATGAACATAAATGGATAAATGGATTTTCACTGACGACGCTGGGAATACGTTTCCCATAACATTTTAAACTTGGAAGTCTGTAACTGTAATTATTTTTTGAATCAAGAATGTTCAAGAGGTATTTAAGGGCTAAAGATTGCTTGTTGTTTCTACATTCATTGCACAAAGCTGAGCTTGTTCCTAGGGCTGCTGCTTGTCCCTCAAAAGTGTTGGTTTGAGGATCTTTCATTGATATCTACATGGTGTTAGAAACCTTATGATTGTATGTACACTGTCTATTAGCATATTTTTATTTTCTAGTGAGCCCCATAGCTTTTTCAATCACTGAGCTTGCACATTATTTATTTTGTTTCAACCACTAGTCATCACAACATCCAAACCGATGTTTGTGCCTCTTCACCAATTAGTCACCAATCATAAACATACTTCTTTGAGAAAGACAGGTTGAGCGTGTCAGTAGCTTAGAAAAACGTCTGGTAACACATGTTCTCTGTGACTTCATAGTTTTGAAAAACAAAGTCAAATACAGAGAGATCAGCCAGTCTACAAGCCAGGATGTAGGCCTGCATGTAGTTGAATGCTTTAGTCGATGAAACAAAGACGATAAGATTCAGCGATTCATTTTGCTTTCAAAGAATAAGTTTAATAATAATAATAATAATAGCTTTGGGCTTGGAATGAAGCTTTTCATGTTCCACACTATGGAATAAATCTTCCATCATTTTAGCAACAGCTTTGCCTTAACACTGTGATGTATGACAGCGTGAACATGAAGAACATGAAAGAGCTACAGCATTTTGTGGTCTTTTTTCAGCCTACAGTCACTCTGATGCGGATGTGTTGAATCAGTCGCTTCTTGAGGCCAACATCGCGACTGAAGTGTGTCTAACAGTACTGGACACTCTCAGCATCTTCATCATGGGTTTCAAGGTATCAACTCTAACACCTGCACGGTTGCCAAGCAGATGAATTATCTGCTCCTTGAATCAACCAATCATTCATTGTTTCCATGCAGACACAGCTATGCTCTGACCACGGTCACAGTCCGCTGATGAAGAAGGTTTTCGATGTCCACCTCTGCTTCCTGCATATCAATCAGTCAGAAACAGCCCTGAAGCAGGTTTTCACCTCACTGCGCACTTTTATCTACAAGGTCTGGAGAACATTTGGTGCCGTGTTTAATGATGTCCTGTCCATTTTGACCCCAAATCACGGCAGAGTGTAAGCTGGTGTTTTTGCCCTTCCCTCCGTAGTTCCCGTGCACGTTTTTTGAAGGCCGTGCAGATATGTGCGCAGCCTTCTGCTACGAGATCCTTAAATGCTGCAACTCCAAGCTGAGCTCCATTCGCAGCGACGCGGCACACCTGCTGTATTTTCTCATGAAGAGCAACTTTGACTACACAGGTCGCAAGTCCTTTGTTAGGACACACCTGCAGGTAAGTCAACTTTTCTGTCGACCTGAATTACCTCTACATTAAATCCTTTCAGTCTTTTTTTATGTCGTTCCATAGCTGTGCACTGAATGTTGTTCGATTAGCTGTTTTAGACTTTGATATTTGCAAAGTAGACTCAAACAAATGTGTATGTTCTAATGTATTTGCTGCAAAAGATTCAATCTCCATCATGTTAATAACTAAACATCCTGTCACAGCTGATTTCCCAGGATTGTGTGACGATTGTTCTGTACAGCTCAAAGGCCTGATCTTTTCTCACCACCATGTATTTCTGCTTCAGGTGGTGATTGCGGTCAGTCAGTTGATAGCGGATGTGATCGGTATTGGAAGCACTCGCTTCCAGCAGTCTCTGTCAATAATCAACAATTGTGCAAACAGTGATAGAACTATCAAGGTGAGGAGCTTCATGGCCAAAATGAATAACATTAACCCTTACTCTTGTAAGGTTATGAAAAATGGTTCACAACCCTACAACTTTTACACAACAAGCTTAATTGTGTTTTGTGGTGACGTTTGTGTGAAACTCCAGTGCTGATCGTGCAAAAAAACCACAACATATTCAGGTAACGAAATATTTCACTGAGTAGGAATACTTTTAAAATGTACAAGATGTACAATAAGGAACATAAGTGCAGATATGTGGAACAGCCAGTGATTTTGCAAGTTATTCTGCTTAGAAATTATGGATGGGTCTGAAATTCACATTGTTGGTGCCTTTCTACTCGTGGAGACAGCATTTAAAAAGGAATTCAAGAAATCACATTGAATGATTTATAAAGATTTTCATTATATTTTATTGCTGAACATAAGTTTTTCAGCGACTGGCAATCAGAAAGAACACTGGCTCTTAAAGACCTGTTACTCCCGGCTTTACGCCACTTATTAATCTAAATTAGTAGCACCTGTCTGAACTTGTTAAAAACACCTGTCAACCCCACAGTCAGTCAGACTCTCGCTACTACCATGGGCAAGACCAAAGAGATGTCAAAAGACACTAGATACTCAATTGTAAACCTCCAAAAGGCTTGAAAGGGCTACAGGGCAATTGCTAAGCAGCTTGGTGAAAATACTAGATCAACAGTTGGAGCAATTCAAAGCGGAAGAAGCTAAAGATGAGTGTCAGTCTCCACGGACTGGTCCTCTCACCTTGTGGGGTATCACTGATGATAAGATAGGTGAGAAATAAGCTCAAAGGTTAGTGTCGGTAGAACACTACACCGTCATGGTTTAAAATCATGCATTGCAGAAAAGGTTCCCCTGCTCTAGTCATAAAATGTTGAGGCCAGTCTGAGGTTTGTCAGTGACCATCTGAATGATCCAGATGAGGTATAGGAGAAAGTCATGTGGTCAGATGAGACCACAATAGCTGTGTTTGGAGGAAAAGAAGGATGAGTTGCATACCAAGAACATAACCCCTTACTGTGAAGCATGGGGTGGAACCATCATGCTTTCGGGGTGTTTTTCTGCAAAGGAGACAGGACGACTGCCCTCTATTAAGGAGAGGATGTTTGGGGCTTAATTTTGAAAGATTTGGAGCAAAATCCTCTTTTCCTCAGTCAGAGCATTTAAGTTGTTTCGTGGGTGGATCTTCCAACATGACAATAACCCGAATAACACAGCCAGGATAACAAAGGAGTTGTTCAGTAAGACACAAATCCAGATTCTGGAGCGCCTAGCCAGTCTCCTGTTCTAAATCCAATAAAAAAATCTTTGGAGGAAGCTGTTGCCCAGTGATAACCCAGAAACCTGACATATCTAGAGGAGATCTGTATGGATGAGTGTGTCAGAATGTCTGCTGCAGTGTGTGCAAACCTGGTTAAGAACTACAGGAAACGTTTGACCTCTGTCATCGCAAACAAAGGCTTCTGTACCAAATATTAACACTGATTTTCTAAGGTGTTCATATACTTATGTGCAGCAATAAAATACAACAAAAATCCTTAAAAATCGCACAATGTGATTTCCGGATTTGTTTATTTTATTTTGTAATGCTGTCTCTCACAGTGGGATAACTTGTAAAATCCCAGGGTGTTTAAATGCTTCCGTTCCTCACTGTATGTGTCCATGGAAAACAGCAACAATGTAAACACTCAATTGTGTGCTGATGAGACTGAAACTATTAAAAAAAAGCTTTGCAGTTTTGCCACACTCCTTCCAACAGAGCTCTGTGACATGTTTAAAGTTTTAGAAATTATTTTGTAATCTAACCCTGGTTAAAACTTCTTCACATATTTATCTGTAAATAATGTTCTCCAATAAACCTCTACGCTTTTACAGCAATGCTCTAATTTTAAAGAGATTTGAATACATATAAATGTATTTAACTTGCTGTATAAGGCATTTTATTTTATTTAGGAGTATCACAGTAAAAGTGGAATGAATACAAATGTGTGCCAAATGTTTCTGATCTTATAGTGTAAGAAAGTAAGAAAGTAAGTACGTAAAAAAGTTTATAAGACATTTATTATTTTGTCTTCGTGACAATTATGTGCTCCTTTTGTTGATCCAATACAAAGTTAAACGAGACAAAACACACTGAAGTTTGTAGTTAAAACGTGAGAAAATAAAGTTCAAGAAGCATACTTACTTTCTCAATATTATTGAAGTGCCTTTAATGGAACAAATACAAAAAATGTTTAAATCATGTTAACAGTGATTTGTCTGAACTCCATCCTCCTCCACAGCACACAGCTTTCCCATCAGATGTGAAGGACTTGACCAAACGCATAAGGACTGTTTTGATGGCCACAGCTCAGATGAAGGAGCACGAGAGAGACCCAGAAATGCTGGTTGACCTGCAGTACAGCCTTGCCAAGTCGTACGCCAGCACCCCTGAGCTGCGAAAGACTTGGCTGGACAGCATGGCCCGAATCCATGTGAAGAATGGAGACCTATCAGAGGTTTGTGATTAGACTGCAGTCTGTTTGTGTGGTTCTTTCAGCTAATTCTGTATTCAGCAGACGTATATTAATGTTTTTTGCTGCTTTGTCCTGATTTCATAAATTGTTGGTTTCTGCTTTGGGATTCTGATTGCAGTTAGTGTTTTTGTTCCCAGGCGGCCATGTGTTATGTTCATGTTGCAGCCCTTGTGGCAGAATACCTCCGGAGGAAAGGTGCTTCGCTCATTCCTGATGGAAATATCCAGTTCTTTTAAATTGTCATCAGAAAGTGTCTACTTATATTAACATCCCTCCTCTGTTTGATGTAGGAATGTTCAAGCAGGGCTGTTCAGCTTTCCGAGTTGTAACTCCAAACATTGATGAAGAAGCCGCAATGATGGAGGATGTTGGGATGCAGGATGTACATTTTAATGAGGTAAATAACTTTTTTTCTTATGGTTTTTATTTTGTGTCTTATTCTTATTGAGAAGAAGATAAATATTTTATTAAGATACATTAAATTATCTGTAAAAGCTAAAAATGGCTAGATTAGGTTTACACTTATCTGCCTTTGCTGATTAAAAGAATTTTGTTGCAGATTTGTTAGGAATGAACATGCATGTAAACTGAAGATTGCTCCATATGTTCACTATTTGAAGACTTGAGGGCTAATCAGCTAGCCAAAATTTCTAAAAATCAAATTGACCAATATTTTAAAATGTAAAGGTTAATAAAACAAGTGTTTTCTTGGATTATATGCATAATATTAGCAAAAAGAATGACACTATTACTATAAGAAATATTCTTTTTGTCGATGGGTTGCAAACTGTTTTTTATAAAATACAATTTCCTATGAAATTTAAATGTTCTATTGAAGACAATTACCCCCCCCCTTCAAAAAAAGGTCTTATATTTAGAAATCTACACACAATTCTCACTTATAAAAAGAGGGTATGTACTTTCAAAGATTCATGCGTCGCAGTTTTGAATTGTTTGTTTTAGCTGGACTGGTGTCCCCCAGGGCTCTATTTTGGGTCCACTCCTGTTTTTGTTGTATACGCTCCCCTTGGTGAGATTCTTCGAAAATACTCACTCTCCTACCTCCTTTATGCCGACAATGTGCAGAAAATAAAACAGAATTAGCTGTTTTTTAGGAGATACCCTATGGAGATACGGCCTCGACCAATCTTCTATTCGTCGACTGCAGGTAGCACAAAATGCAGCTCTCCATCTGCATTTGGGGAGAAAATGTAGGGAACACATAACTCGAGTTCTGGCGGCCTTTCATTGGTTCCCTATAGCGTACAGGAAACAATTGAAAATCTTGAAATTGCTTTGTTTTTTTAAGGCTTTGCACAGCCTGGCCCCCTCCTATCTGTCAGAGCTATTAACTGTACATGCTCCGACGAGAGCTTTGAGATCCTCCTCACAACTTCTCTTGGCAGTTCCACCGTCAAATTTAAAGTCTAGGGGCGATAAAGCATTTTTCTGCAGCTGCTCCAAAACTACGGAATAATCTAGAATTAAAGGTCCGGTCTGTTACCTGAGTTGATGGTTATAATCGTCTCTTTGGGTAAGTCTCGATTGTGTCTCGAGGTGCTATATAAATAATCTTGACATTGACCAAAGACAAAATGGCACACGTTTTTAAGGTATAAAAGTCGTGGTGTGCGTCTTTAAAAAAAAGTAAATATATTCTTGTCGTAAAAAATCTGAGAAACATAAGCAGAACAAAAATAAGAGGAGTCTAGACTTAAATCGGAACCCAATACAATCAGTTCAGTGTGTACAAAAAAATTCTCACATATTGTGCAACATAATGTGAAATGTTATTTTATTTAAATGCTTATTTTGTGCAGTGAGAAAAAAGTTACAGACTGTTTTTGTTGTCCAGTTTTTTTGCATGAAAAAATACATTTGGTTTAAATGCCTTATGTTTCCGGTAAGATAATAAGGTGCTATACAAAGTTTTCAGTTTGATTTTTTTTTCTTTGAAACTATAGTAATTTAATTTTGTGGTATAAAGAATAAATAAAGTCCTGACATCTAGAGGTCAAACCAAATCAAATGTTAAAACCACTGTTCATCTTCAAAACCTCTCAGCTGTTAAGATGAACTCTGCTGATTGGGCTTCATCTGCTCTAAATCGGTCTGTAGATATCATTTATTCAAGATGGAGAGACATATAAAGCCTGAATATATGTTTAAAAAAATCCGTATCATTCTAATATAGGAAATGGGTTATTGTGCTTGTCTGTTTTAAAAACACCCTGTTCCTTTTCTCTTCAGGCTCTTCCTAACACATTATTGTCTCTATTTTTCGTCAACTCAGGATGTTTTAATGGAGCTTTTGGAGGAATGTGCAGACGGCCTGTGGAAAGCAGAACGCTACGAGCTCATCTCCGACATCTATAAACTCATAATCCCAATTTATGAGAAGCGCAGGGACTTTGAGGTACACTTTCTCTTAATTTGGGTTTGCAATCTTCTAAACAGAATACTAATCTTTATTTTATTTGACTTCTCGCATGTTCTGAAGCTCTGCTGTTTCACCTGTTTCCACAGAAACTAGCCCATCTGTATGACACACTGCATCGGGCATACAGCAAAGTGACAGAGGTGATGCATACAGGCAAGAGGCTGCTGGGGACGTACTTCAGAGTAGCTTTCTTTGGCCAGGTAAAATCAGCCTTTAGACTACAGTAACAAGTTTTATTCACTAGACAAAGGCTTGGTGTTCTTTTCCAAACATAATGCTTGTAAGTGTGACTTTCAGTCATTAAAACTTGACTGAAGAGATCAGGTTGGCAAACTGTTGATTATTTTTAAGGGCATGAAGCAACATTTTATGACCCTACCTCTCTGCTTTTTCTATCCTCTTTGAAGGCAGCGGTAAGTCATACAGGAGACCTTCTTGATTTTGTCACACAGTCTGTGGTGTTTTTGCTAATTCAATCCATTTGCACTTGGCAAACATGCTTGCTTTTTCAAATTAAGCTATGTACTATTCTGTGTCAGCTCACGTTACTTAATGTTGTCCCTAAATCATTGTAATAGTTTCCTATTTAAAGGTTGATCTATATTTAAAAAAAAGAATAGGATTTAGTTGAAAATGCAGTAAAATAAATGTTCTAGTATTCAGTTTATTTTACAATTAGTGTTGGTGTTTTTATTCTGAAATAAAATATTGCATACATAATTTGAGTTTATTTTTCACATTTTAAAATAGAAAGAAAGTAGTTCAATTATTTGGTTTCCAATTTTTACTGTGTACATTGTGTGTTTACATTCAGCAAGAGGAATTTGAATTATTGCCTCAGTCTGAAATCTGACTTTTGCAATGCATGTATACAACTT
This sequence comes from Apricaphanius iberus, assembly GCA_028564705.1. Classification (NCBI taxonomy): domain Eukaryota; kingdom Metazoa; phylum Chordata; class Actinopteri; order Cyprinodontiformes; family Aphaniidae; genus Apricaphanius; species Apricaphanius iberus. The sequence goes on from JAPXFQ010002161.1 coordinate 240,020, forward strand.
AGCTTGACTTAAGTCGAATCGAGCTGGAGTTTGAGAAGTCAGACTAAGCTACACAGATAATGCGACTGGAGAATTGAATTTCTCCCACTTCATTTACAAGTAGTAATAAGATTTTCTGAGCGACATGCAAACTGGAACACGACTCTCAACTCTGGCTAAGCCATTAGTCCAATTTCTGCTTAAAGCTCGGTTTAGATGTGAATGTAAACATACAAATTGGGGTTCTAAGGCTTGAGAGGTCTCATTAAATGCTTATTTAAAAACTAAGAGCTAAGCCAAGACGTTAGTTGAAGATATTTCTAACATAATGCATAGTCTAAAACATTACTATAAAAAAATGATGAATTGTATCTCAACCCTGTTTTAATAAAGATGCAGCATCTGGTTACATCTGTTGGTTTGGCCGTGAAACAACTCTTTCTTATTAGATCCGATCCCCAAACCCCTTGTCCAGTGTTTACACAATGCATATCCATTTTTTTATTAAAATTGTGCTAATTCATAACAAATTTTTAATATTGGCACTTTGCAAAAACAAAATGCTTTCAACTCATAGCCAAAAACTATATTCAAATTAATCTCAATCAACATAGTGAACAAGGTTATTATTGAAAACTAACAAAAACTAGAAGTAAAAAAAAAACTAAACCTTTTCGTTAACTGAAAAGAAAAGAGATTTTGAAAAAACAACAACCTGAAACTGAAAATGTAATGAGTGTTCACAAAACTGACCAAAAAAAATAATTTCTTAAGAAAATTTGGTTAGTTTTTGTTTCTCAGGCAGTAGTATAAAGTCTATAACGATTGCTAAGGTACATCACTCCCTGCTCTAATGCTGTCTGCAGAAGGAGAGGCAATCATGTATTTTGCAGCTGCAAAAATCGCTTTGATTAAAAACAACAATAGGGCGAGTCCCATAGAATTCCATCGACTCGCGCACTTTCGCGGCGAACAAAGACGTCTTTGGATAAGCTATCAGAAGAAGTGATTGGAACGATGATTAAACACGCAGAAGTCTGTAGTGAAAACTTCATGTCAGGTAAACTTTGGCTGCCAAACCCACTAGCATCGCTAACCAGCACTGAGAACTGCAAATAATAACGATGAGAACCAGAGCTGCGGAAAGGACAGGTGTAGATTGAGCGAGCATCCGATATGTTGATTAACAATTAATCCTTCTCTAGTTTCTGTTTGTGTTTTTTTATTTATTTTTTTTACTTACTGTATAGATGGTGCAATCTTGGTGTACTCTGAAATCTGTAACCTCTTCTTTTCTTTCTAATCTCCAGATTATATATATATAATATGCAGAGAAGCTATCACGTAAAAGTTTCTTTCTATTGCACGATCTCAATGACAGAAAATTTCCATCGCAGCAACTATTCTCTAAATCCGATGTGGCCTTTAAGGACTGTCAGAAACAGCCAAATATGTCCTTGGTATCCAAATTGAGTGTTTCTTTGCAATAATGATGTAATTTTCCTGAATATCTTGCAGCAACAGCGCAGATGATGCATTGCATAGCCTTACAAAATAACTCGATCTATTAATGAGGCGATAATGATGTAACACTAAAATAGATTTTCTTTTTGCCTAGAAAAAAAGTAAACAAGATGGTTGAGTTGGCACAGATTGACTCATAGTCATCACTGCTAATTTTTGTTTAAAGCACATGTCGCATGGCAATCTCTCACTTCCGCACTCATCTCAGCGTTTCTGCTTGTGTTGCTAGTTTAGTTCACAAGGTTTCAGTACTGACAGTATTTGTCGTCTTTGGTCATATGTTTTTGTGTTTTACTCGATCTGTGTTGTTTAACAAACAAGAGGAATATTTATTTTTTGCTGGCCAGTTCTGGTAGTATAACTCATTGAATGTGCCCGTGGTTATTGAATAACAGTGATTTTATTCTCCTGTAGCAGTACCAGTTTACTGACTCAATGGCTGAGGTAAATTACTATAACAGCTGCAGTATGTTTTAGGCTGTTTCAGTGTTGTGCTCCTTCACTAATGCAGACTGCACTGAAGTTTCATGTGCAGTGTTATAGTTTAGCCCCTTAATTCCTCCCGTGCTCCACGCTGCGTCTTGTACCAAGAGGCTAATGGCAGGGTTTAACTCCCGCTATGTAAACGCATGGCTTCACCCTTAATTTCCCTTTAACTGGTAGTGTGTTATAATGACCTCCATACATCTCCTTTAGATATAAAACCAATTAACACCAGTGCTTTTCTTTAGTTGCTATTCTTGGAGCTTAGATGGTACGTTGTGTATTTAGAAGTACTCAGATCAGAGCTGAGTCTGTTAATCGGGGTCAGAATGCTTCCTACTCACTATTTATACTTGGTTTGATGTGCTTCCCTTTGATTAATCTAGAATTTGTGCTTATTTAAATTGACTTTTAAAAGTATTTTATCTTTTCTAGGGCTTCTTTGAAGATGAAGATGGGAAAGAGTATATCTATAAAGAACCCAAGTTCACCCCCTTGTCTGAGATCTCCCAGAGGCTCCTGAAGCTGTACTCAGAAAAGTTCGGACAGGAAAACGTGAAAATGATTCAGGACTCTGGGCGGGTGAGATACCCTGCATGTGTTACCTTTTTTGTATATATTTATGGATATCAACAAATCTCAGTTGTTGTTTTTTTTGACTGTATGATTGTATTTTATTTTATACTTGGCGAGCCAAAGGAATATTTCCACCTTGAATACCTTACAAGATTATCCCAATTGACTTGTGGCTCAGTCCCGCTCAGCTACATCCTCCAAACACGGACAAACTGATAGTGTTCAACTACCAGTTTCCCAGAGATAAACTTAGACATTGTTGTAGTTTCACTCCATAGCCTGCAATACTTTTGTGGTTTTCTGGGCGTCACTTGTGTTTTAAGGCATAGAAAAGGTTAAACGATGTGCCTGGAGCACATGCAAAAGTCAAAAACGGCGTTTGTTTCATCCCATTTCCCAAACTGATACAAAACATGGAAAATCAGTTGGATAAAGCTGTGTGGCAGACCACACTATAAACATGACAACTATAAATGAGGACGTCTTTATTTTTTCTAAGAAAGCATTCTTCTGTAATGTAACCATTTGGGTTATATAACTTAATCAATCAATCACAGAAATCCTAGCGGTAATGAGCTTTCTTAAGCTAGCCACCTTGCAGGCTCTTGCTATGTTAACTGATGGTAAATTAATTTAACAAATTAGGGCTTTGTACATTAACAATGTCTTTATTGATCTTTCTCTTGTCAATGACTATTGATATTAAATTAAGATTCTCCCCCTTGCTTTTAGATCTGACTGTTAAGCGTTGAATTCCTCCAGGCTTTCTGGCCATGGAGGTGGTTTGCTAACTATTTTTTAAATTTATATCCCTTGCAAGATGCCATCTCTCCTCACCAGTATTAACAGTTTTGAACTCATTACCTTTGAACTTGGTCAAACTGATCCAATCATGTGCGTGCTGGTCTACCGTTAACCTTAAACGGCACCACCGTGACACAGTGATTCCTGCTTTTATTACCTCATGGTTAGACTATTCTAATTCTGTTCTCTTTGGTATTTTAAAAAGCAGCACTTTCCCGCCTCCAGCTGAAAATGCAGCTGCAAGATTTCTGACTAACATTCACTGTTGGCAGCACATCACCCCGGTTTTAGCAGTCTCCACTGACTCCCTGTGCACTTTCGAGTACACTTTAACATTTTTATGTTCGTCTTAATGGCTTGGCCCCTCCGTACCGTATATTTCGGAGCTTATTACCCCATATATACTGCGCAGGTCCATAGAGTTAGCTGATCAGCTGCAAGTACAGATACGGAGACGCCTATGGCTTGTCAGAGTTAGCAACAGTAACTATGGAGGGCGGGGCTTAGCTTGACTGAGTCACCGGTGAATTGATGCCCCAGGCATATGTCCTGACCTGTATTTTTAACCTTTTCACCTAACTCAAAATAAAGTGCATCATTTACCTGCTGTTTGTTGGTTTCTTTACAGGATGAAAAAGTGCATTTATCATTGGCTGATTTCAACTGTCGGCCATTCGACCGGTGCTGCAGTGTAAAAGTAGTTGAAATCATTTATTTCCTCTGTAGATCAATCCCAAGGACCTGGACTCCAAGTACGCTTATATCCAAGTGACCCACGTTACTCCGTACCTGGATGAGAAAGAGCTGGCTGAAAGGAAGACAGAGTTTGAAAGGACCCACAACATCCGGCGATTTGTGTTCGAGATGCCTTTCACAATATCTGGCAAAAAGCAAGGCGGAGTGGAGGAGCAGTGCAAACGCAGGACTATACTCACCAGTAAGTTTCCCTTTGCTCTTTATATTTATCTGTTAGTGGTAATTCCGTTGAGCATTGTTCTTTTTTTTTCTGGAGTTAAAAACATTTGATTTCTTCTGGAAGTATAATCTCCCATAAACTTTATTAGACAATGTATTGTATTGGGATTTAATAGTAGTAATTCCATTTATGCATCCATCCTTTCGTCCTTATGTGATAGAACAAAATAAAATGGTCAACAGCTATCATGTGGAAGGAAAATTATGGTAGAAAATTGTTTTTTCATCATTACATTTTATTTCTGAATAAAACATTTTGGCAAATTGGCTTCAGAAGTCCCATAATTATCAAATGGAGTCAAAGTTAATCACGGCATAAATTCAGCTGTTCTGTAAAGGCATCAGAGGTTTGCAGAGAACATTAGAGAACAAACGGCATCCTAAATACCAAGTAACACGGCAAACTAGTCAGAGAGAAAGTTTAGCTGAACTTTAAAGTAGGGCTTTGCTATGAACCTCTCCTTTGAAAATTGAAAGAGCATCGTACATCTGCAGACCTTGCACACCTGCTACACAAATCGGGCCTTAATGAAGGAGTGGCAAAAAAATGCTATCACTGAAAGAAAGCAATTAGAATCCTGTCTGTTAAAAACCAAGGTCAGAAAACGTGGAGGAAAATGCTTTGGTCAAAGGGCACTAAAACTGAACTTTTGTGTGGTGGAAAATCGACAGCACAAATCAACCTTACCACAATATCCCCAATGGTAAATATTGTAGTAACAGCATCAAGCTTATGTGTACTTTTCTTCAGCAGCAAAAGGGAAGCTGGTTAGAGATGTTTGGAAATATAGACGGGGCCAAATGCAAGGCAGTCTTGTAATATAAGGGTCTAAAACTCCAGTCCTCAAGTGCTATTGTGCTGCAATATTTTGTGAATCAAATGAGTGGTTTGGCTGAAGTTATCACAACCAGATCTTGTAATAATCTGTCTTTGATTTAAGCCTGCCAAATGGGGCGTTTCACGGGTAACCATGGGAACTGAGAGGCGGAGAAAATTTAAAATGTTTTATTTCAATCAGTTATTCAATGTTTAACTACAAACTTTACTCAACAAAATGTGACCAAACTGCCTAACATCAAAAGACCAAAATACATTTGTAAAAAGAAAATGTGAAACAAGACAAGAGTAAAAATAAAGTTAAAAACATAAAAAATAAAAGCCGCAGCACAAGTGATAAAACAAATAAGAACACTAAATATAAAGTTTCAATTTAATGATTAATGCTTGTAGCAACAAGACTGGAATAAAAGCAAATGAAAATAAATAAAAGAAAATTGCACCGTAACATAATAAGCACTCCTAGATATTTAAAGTCTGACAGAAAAGGTGTGCTTCAAGTCTACTTTTAAAAAGTGTCATCCCTGTAAAATATTGATTTGGGGTCACAAATAAACAAAAGAGCTGCAAGTGACACAGCCTTGATGCAGTAGCGTGTCTGACATAAAAAGGAAGAGCGGGGGACAGGACGCAGTTTCCAGCGGGTCGGTACACTGGGTCCAGCTGAGCACATAGATTTAATTTAACTGCTTTAAGGAAACTGCTCCCACCCATTCAGATGTTTCCAGTGGCTGATCTACTATGAGCGCCAGTGCAACCATGGTTGTGCAGTATGCAGTATTGCTATCGTATTCATATCACACTTGCACCAATACGTGCAATTGCTATATAATCCGAAGGCCTACATATGAACACAATTCTTGAAAGCAACACATTTTCATTCAGATTCTCCTTTTTTATTCTCAGTTCATAGACACGTTGAGAGAAGGGGGCCTGTTGTGTCCTCCATGTCCAAAAACTGTGTAAGCAAGGTTTTTAGAGTGCAATCTTTCACACTTTTCTACCACGCTTGATAAATGAGACCCCAGGCCTCTGCAAAACCCACCAATATGGCGAGGAGGTAATTCACCATTTTGATTCAGGTGTGTTGGAGCAAGGATGCATCTAATGATGCGTTCAGACCGCAGGCTTTGTCAGCGTCAGCCTATGGTGGAGGCCGTTGGAGGAGTGTCACAGTCTCTGCTTCGCTTTGTGAGCATTTGCTCCATCAACTTTTCAAGCTTTTCCTGCGTTTCAAGCTTCAAAGCGCATAACGCTAGCAACGCAGAAGTTGCTAGCGTTATGCTAGCGTTTAGCGTTATGCTAAACTTTTGACAGTCTTAACACTCTTGACGCAGCACGCCTACCAATCAGAGCGTCTCAGTGTAGTGATGTTGCCCGGCGTCGGCGCTGCCTAGCCAACCACGATCCGTAAAAGTTGTAGGACATTGGCACTCGAGTTGAACTGGAGTTGCAGACCTCTACAGATGACTGAAGAGCTTCACCTTTCAGAAGGACAGTAACCCTTAAAGATACAGATATCCATTGCAATAGTTTTAGTTAAAGTATATTAATGGGTCAGTGTGGTCTAGGCAAAGAAAGGACTTTAACCCAATTCAGAATCCGATAGATACTATAGATGCTCCCCATTTCCTCGGCCTGGGATTGAGACATTTTATCGAGAAAAATGGGGTAAACAACCAGTCTCTAGATCTTCAAAGCTGGTACAAAGATACTCCGAAACACCTGTACGGGTTTCTGCAGCATTGCATTGGTCTGTCCTGATAAAGATTTGTTTCTTTTTTTTCTACAGAAAATATTCTATTAAAGCCTTAATCGTTGAGTGTTGGAGCAGTAGTTTGCAAAATGTATTTTCAGTTCATCTCAAAAGTTTCAGATCAGATTTCACATTTTCTCTTGCATTAGTCTGTTGACACACACAGATTTCCCATCACTCATTGCACCAGTCAGCAGAATGTTCCTGTTGATTAATGGAAGATCTTGATTAGCTTTTGAACATGTCAGCTGTTTGACATGTACATTTCCTAATCCAATTACAGCTGTATTACTTTATGGTGCAATAGATACAAAAGTTCATTCTTATCATCTTATCTGCGATATGTGGGGACTTTTATTTGAAGTGAGGTCCACAGATGGATACTGAGCTGTAAAACTTAATCATCCTCCTTAATGCAATCTTTTTGTTTGCTTGCGGCAGCAACACACTGTTTTCCTTATGTGAAGAAGCGTATCGCGGTGATGTACCAACACCACACCGATCTGAGCCCCATCGAGGTGGCCATCGACGAGATGAGCAATAAAGTAGCAGAGATCAACCAGCTGTGCTCCTCCAGCGATGTGGACATGATCCGTCTGCAGCTCAAGCTGCAGGGCAGCATCAGCGTCCAGGTGCCCGCTTTGGGTCTTGTCAAAACACTAACACACACCTGGAAAAGATGAAAGTATGACATAATGAGGGAAAAACTGCACTCTCTCTGCAACAGGTAAATGCAGGACCACTTGCATACGCCAGGGCTTTTCTGGATGACTCGAGTGCCAAGAAGTATCCAGACAACAAGGTCAAGCAACTGAAAGAGGTCTTCAGGTGAGGTTAGCTACAGTTAGCTTGACATATTATCTCTCAAATAAATGGTTACAGTGTTTTTTTGTTGTTGTTTTCATAATCAGGCATTTTGTGGAGGCCTGTGGCCACGGCTTGGGCATTAATGAGCGATTGATCAAAGAGGACCAGCAGGAGTACCACGATGAGATGAAAGCCAACTACAGAGACCTGACCAGAGAGCTGTCCATCATCATGCACGAGCAGGTAAGCTTCTGTTTTTTAACATCACAATGTAACACTTTTGACTTTCCTTTAAAACGGTCTGTGGAAAGCAAAGCGATCAGAGAGCCATTTATATTGTTTTATGATGCAATAAAGAACTCACTGATAACAATATTCTCTGTTTTTTTTTCTTTGTGCTGACATGAGCAGATATGATGGTAATGCAAGAGGCATCAGTATGGAAAATATTGAGCTGGTAATTGTTGGTCTAGCTAGACAAGCGAAGCAAAGGGTTAGTAAAAATTTGTAAAAGTCCTGCCTCCAATGAAGTTGTACAAAAACATAGGTCCAACACATGAAGAGCTACCACATCATACACCACCTAATTATTACACCCCTGCAGTAAATAATAAATCGTCCTCAGATAAATTATTCTAACAGCTGGAGAAAATTTCTGCTGTGCAATGTGATCATTTGAGCTGCAAGGAGCAACTTTTTTAATTGTAAATTGCTCACTCATTCTGTGAGAACCAGGAAACCGCACAGGGCGATGAGAATACATTCATCAGTTTTGCTCCAACTGAATGTAAAGTCCAGATTTAAGATTCAGGTTGCTAGCTAGACCAACAGTCGCTATTTGGCTTTTATTGTTTTGGCCTGCTGACGTATTTTCTTGCATGTGTGTGCGGAATGTTTGGATGCACGTACAATGTGTTTTCTATCTGTTCTAACATTTTTATTCAATTTTATTGGTGATACACAATACAAATATTGTGGTTTATTTCTTATTGCAGTATCAATGTTAGCTGAGGTACATTAATTATTTTAACAAATGTAAGAATATTGAAGAAATATTTTCGCCTTTTGTACGCTTTTAGCAGCCATTCAATATTTTGAAATGCATAAGCAGTGAAAGAGTGGTTTTATAGTAACCCGTTAAATGAGGGTGTTAATTGCAAAAAACAAAAATAAGACTTTAAAAAAGTAGAGATTTAAACAATCAGATGTCCTTATCAGGATTTTTCTGTCTCCAATACAATTCTGGGCTCTTCAGGATAACCATAGGTACCTGAACAATCGAGCAGGTAAAAGAAATGCAGTTATGACCCATACACTTCATCCCTGCATACTAATAAATCTTTCTTAATTCTCATTAAACTTGTTTAGCTAGAAATAAAAGATTTTAGTTCCGCCATCTTTCTTCTCTGAGTGGATTTAATTCAATTCACCCCGTTCACCAGTTTGATTTGAGAATAAATGTTTCATTTCAGTTTGAGTTCTTCAGCAAATCTTAATCTGGTTTTCAAGTATCATAAGAGTGCTGCAGATCTCACCTAACAAATCTAATAAAACATAATAGAAACCTTTCATGACATAGTAGGTTTAGGCTACAGATAAAGTGTTATAGATTCTAAGCTACCTACTATGTTACAGGTAGCCTGTAGCAAGATGAATACATTACAAATACCACCTCAATGAACTCCTGCTGGTGATCCACACAGAGCAGTTTTATGAAGTGGCTAGGCTAAATTAAGCTTAGCATGTTAACTTTTCATTTCGTTATGACCCTTATAATTTGGCTCATGTTCCAAGTAATTGTGTGCAGAAAAATAACTACTGAAAATGTAGCGAAAAGGTCACATGACACAGACAAGAAGTTGCAGCAGCCAATACAGTCTCCCCTTTTTATTATTAACGCCATTGTAAAGGATGAAAAATTATCTTTTTTCTTTCAAAAAGACCCCAAGTTTTGAGTCTTTTGGCTTTTATTTTGATCTTTAAATTTTGATTAATTTGCCTCTTTTTCTAACAGATAACTCCTGTGGAAGACGGCATGAAGAGTGTGCTCCCAGACTCACTTCACATCTTCAACGCCATCAGTGGCACGCCAACCTCTGTCACCATCCAGGGCATCCCGCACTCTGCATCAGTGATATGATCGGGTCCTGGATGGGAATACTGCATGCTCACCGTTGAGGCCAGATTGGGTCGGTCAGCGTACTGAAAAGATGATGGGACCACAAATCCCTCGCGCTCTCTGTTTTGCACTCTGGTCCACTCAGTCAACCATGATTTTTGACTCTATGCTCATGAAGGGCGTATGAGAGGCAAGACCTGCTAAGAAAAGTAACTCTGCAGCAGAGAATTTTGTCCTGCTTTATAGAAAAAAAAAACTTACTTTTTGATTAAATGTATTTTGTTTGACCTGTTTCTACCTAACGACTGAGCACTGTTTCCATGGAGACATTCCTATTGGAGTTTTTAAAACGTGCATGTCACTACATCCCCCATCCCCACAGCCAATTGTTGTTCTTTTTTTATTATGTTTAATGTTTTTATGTACAGTATTCCACTTTTATAAGCCACTGTATTGATATCTTGACAAACATATGCTGCAAACATCAACGTTCATCTCTGAACATGAAGTTACATTTTTTAGAAAAAGGCATTTTCTTTTTTGCAAAACTCATCTGAGTTAATGTTGCTATATATACACACATTTAAAGCCATTGCAAACAGTAAGTATATTAGAAGTTGTTTATTGATGTACATAAAAAGGACTGTGTGCAATATTTGCAAAGCATCTTGCTGGGTGGAGATCAAACACTGTAAAGATTATGGTCACCTTTGTTGCCAAAGTGATGATGTGTGGGGGAACGACACACTTTGCCTACTGTGGAAGAAATATGAAGCTTATACAGTTTTATGTTTTTTTTATTGTGTAAGAAAAATATTGTGTATTTTAGCAGCATTTTTTTATATTTAACACAAGTCACTGTTCTGCTGTAAACAGAGATATTCCCTAATGCTTGTCTTTTCAATAAAAGCACTAATTTCTTTGCACATGCACTTATAAGTCTTTATTGAAATATTTTGCAGCTCCCTCCATTAATCTCCTCTTTTTCATGATGTGATGCTCCAACAAGCTTCCAAGGGTCTTAACAAGCCCACATCATCACAGATCTGCTTCCATGCTTGATAGTTGGCTTAAAGTACTTTTCCACATATTCCTTCTTTGTTTCACACAGAATCCACTTTAAGTTTCATTCAGCTCATTCTTGTTTTAAAGCTCAATGTTGGCATCATCTGACTAAAAGACAGTATTAAAGTTACAACTCCGGTTTTATTTTGTAGACACCCCACCTTTACATTTGTGATGGCTGGACAGAAAAGGCTTTTTCATGTCAAATTGTCTGGAAGGAATGCCAATGTAGAGATTTTATTCCTGCAAACTCTGGATGTCCATGGGCAACTTTGTTTAAAGCTATTCCAGCGCTGCCAGCTATGTTAATGACAGAAACCTGAAAAATAATTAATGTTTATTAATGTTTATTATTGAAATTGAGATCATTGTTTTCTTTGCTTTTAATAAGGCAGTTTTCCCCCTCTTTTTAACCACAGATAGGAAAGTCTTAACAGTATTTTTCTTTCTAACCATTCTATATTGTCTATCCACCTTTCACTTTCTGACATTTGGACACAATGGATGTCTTGAGGCTGATATAGTTTTGCACATAAAGATCAGATGTTCTTTATTTTTTTATTCTTTACATAAGGTGATTTTTTTTACTTTCATGTTCCAAATATGGGATATCTTGATGTCATGTTTGGTTAGTTTCAAGGAGGAGCCAAATGCAATAAATATCAATGAGAGAGAGCGAGAGAGGGCCTCTTTCACAAAGCAGGTGAAGGATTGTGTGTCAAACCAGCTAGTCAGCAGCTCAGGAGCACCACAAGGGACTGTACTCTCACCATTCCTTTTCACTCTGTACACCTCAGACTTCCAGTATAAGACAGAGACCTGTCAACTGCAGAAATACTTGGACGACTCTGCAATTGCCAGGTGTATCAGAGATGGAGAAGAAGCTGAATACAGAGAGTTGGTGGACCGCTTTGTGGCATGGTGTGGAAACAATCATCCTACCTTGAATGTGAACAAAACAAAGGAGATTATTGTAGATTTCAGAAGAAATGGGGAGAAGTCAGACTGTTCTCATCATGGGAGAAGAAGTGGAGGTGGTTGAGGAGTACAGATACCTCAGAGTTCACCTGGACAACAGACTGGACTGGAGAATCAAAAGTCAAGCTTTCTACAAAAAGGGACAGAGGAGACTACTTTTTGAGGAAGCTGAGGCAGCAATATGCTGCAGATCTTCTACGTCTCTGGTGGAGAGTTTCATCTCTTTGTCCATCATCTGTTAGGGTAGCAGCATCAGAGCCAGGAACTTAAAACGACTCAATAACGTGATAAAGAAGGCTGGTTCTGTTCTGGGGATGACTGTTGAACAACTGGAGATAATGATGCAAAGACGGATTCTTCATAAAATTAAAACGATAATGGAGAACCCTGAACATCCTCTTCATGAGACTATCCTACAGCAACAGAGTATATTCAGTCTGAAGCTTCTTCAGTTTTGCTGCAACACAGACTGCTACAGGAAATCCTTTCTTCCCACAGCCATCATGCTCTACAACAACTCCTTAAAAAATGAATTAGTTATGAGCTACAACAACACTTAATTTCCCTCTGGGATCATTATTTGAATTGAATTTAATTATAGTAGAGGGCTCCTCAACACAGATTACACCATCAGTAACTGGTAGAAGAATATCACCATCTGTTTTATGGATCTCAGCCTTTTTTCTTTTGGCTATACTTAAGATCAAATTTGAACATATCCAGAAAATGCACACTTTGAGACATCATGTTGTAGTAGGCATTACGGTGTGGTTTTCATATAGACAATATTAAATGATGATTTCAATTTTTCTTTGTTTGGGCAGGATTATATAAGGTTTTCCCCCAAATCATTTATTTTACCCCACCAGGGAATGCCCTATATAAAAATCTATATTTGATTCAGTGTGCCTGACAGTAATTTTACTAAAACTAATCCTGCGTTATGGGAATAGGCCAAATGTAATTAATTAATTACTAATTACTTTTACAGTGTAATGACTGAGTTACTAACTCAAATATTTTTGGGAAAAAGTAATTTGTAACTATAACTAAATACTTTTGTAACGTAAGATGCCCAACACTATTCAGGGGGGTCCCCTTCCTGTCAAGCCCACTACCAACAATAAGAGCCTTTTTTCTAATCTGGGAATGGAGGCAAAGTTAATTCATATGGTCCTAAAAATCAATCAGAGGTAATTGTTAATATTAGCTGAAAAAAATCAAACAAAATAGAGGTTAAACTAAAGCATCAAATTGTAACACAACAATTAAACAATTAATATCAAAAAAGCCATTTTAAATTTTATTTTAATTCAAATTTTTAAAAGATAATGACATTATTGTTTATTCCTTTAAATGTATTTTATTTCAATATTTTTGCAGCATTATATGTTCAAATAAAATCGATTTTTATTGAAAAAATTATTAATTAAATAATTAGTTACAAAAAACCTTGCCTAGTTACTACACAAAAAATTTCAAAAATTTTTCATTTTCAAAATAATCTACACTGAAAAAAATAATGAAATGAAGTAATATTCACATTTTCATAAATTTTAACATCTGTAGTTTCTGTTCAATTTCAGCATTAATAGGGCCCTAAGCAACCAATTAGTTTTTTTGTGCCTTGGGCCGCCTCTGTGAAGAATCAAACTAATTCAGGAGAAAAAGAGAAAAGGTAATAAGATAGAAGTAAATAAAGAAACTTAAAGTTCAGACGTCCGAAAGACAAGAAGCGAAAAACGGAAGAAAGATGGAAATTAAAAATCACTAAACTATAATAAAAAATTAAAATATTGACAGAGGAATCAAGTCAAATAATGTTCTTAACTGAATAAAGAAAGGAAATAACCCAAACATAAAACAAAGCTCAAGGTAAAAGCTGATAATGCTGATATTGTTAATATATTAATATAAAGAAATAATGTATATAAAGAAATAATGTATCTGTTTTTCTTTACATTTTTATAAAAAAAATGCCTACAATTGGTTATATTTCAATAATCAATGGAAAAATATTTACTTCCATCACAGCAACGATGTCTTTCTAAAATGTTCTGACTTTCAATGTGTCCAATGATGTTTTGTCATTTTAGCTTTGAGGTTGGAAATCCCCGCTAATCTTAAACTTCCTTCACAAATGTTTTATCAGATTCAGAACTTAAAATTTTTAACCACACTAAGTCAAAAGAGCTATGCTGGTAAAATAAAAATATTACTTAAAACATAAGTCAGGCAGATGTATGAATAATTTTCTGTTGTCTACTGTCTTTAAAAAGTCAAAACTTAAATGCTTTTCATCTTTAACTTTTTAACCATCTTTGCATGTTGAGTAGACAAGACAATCTTGTTTCCCCAGCTGAATGTTTTCTCAAGAAAACTTGTGGTTGCTATAGAGACTTGGGGACCCCAAGATGCCACTGTTAAGTACAGTGAGCTTTTTTCCTTCACTTTTCTATGAGCCATTTTATATGACGGGCCTTTTTTTCGCTTGCAAATCAGGATGTACAGTATTTGCCATATTGTATTGACATTCTGTGTTTGGAATATTTCAAAGTAATGTGAATTAATTGATTATTTACACATCCGTAAATACATCCAGGGAATATGTCATGTAAAGATCATCACAGTGTTTAAACAGACGTCAGTGAGCAGGATGCCTTTTCATCTCATTGCCTTCTACTTTACAGTATGAAGTGTATTTATCCTTGGGTGACTTGGCATAGGAGGGACTCAGGAGGATGATGCTGTATTACTAAATACCATAAAATACTTTAAGAATAAGAAAACAGCCTCATCCAGCCTCATCCTTGACAGAGAAAGAATATATTTTTCTTCTACAAGAGTACTCTCTTACCTTTCTTTCCTTGCTATAAGAAAATGACCTAATTAGAAAAAGTAATAGATTGCTAATTAAAATTTCATACATTTTCATACGCTTAGTTTAGCCCAAACAGGTTACTTCTATTAACCCTTTTGAGAAAAAAAAAAAGGATCGTGTGCATTATTATGTTACAGAAAAATAAATATTTTTTTCCCCTTTCACACATATTTGGGAACACAAACCTGTGAATTTTCAGGGTATGAACATTCTCTATCAGCTGCGGCTCACATTCCCACCCTATTGTAAAAGCAACATAGCTTTTACAGCAGCATAAAACACAGCGTAAGGGCTAATGAAGAGCAATATAACATGAAGCATTCCCACTGCCTCCAGTGAGGAGAAAAAGATCAAGTATTGAGTGCTCCCGGAACAAATCTTAAAGGAATATCAAGGTCCGAGAGAAAGAAGACAGCAGCGTGACTCAAACATTATGACTGGTAAGATTCTAGAAAAAATATTCTGGATGATTTTCAAGAACATTCAGATGCTTAGTTGAAAAGTCAAATTAAGGTTGATCAGATTCGAACCTTGTATGTTTTTGTAGCTAAAGTAGATTTCTTTTTCCCACAGAAAAAGAAAAGGAAAAACAGAGTAGAGGAAAGGTAAAGTAGTAAATTAAGTTTTGCAGCAAAGTATTACTATAAAAATGCATTTTGTGGTTGAAATATTAATTTTAGAAGTTATGAATCATCCATCTAAGCTTGAATGTTGGACTATTACTATACATTTTATTACCTCTACCAAGGAGGTTATGCTTCCGCCAGGGTTTCTCTTTCTCTCTGTTTGTTAGCAACATAACTCAAAAAAGTTAGAGGTTGATTTTCATTTTTTTTTTTAATTAAAATATGTCTGCAATGGGATCAGGAGCAATGACTGGAATTTGTGGGGTTATTCGAAAGCATGGAGGGAGGGGCTGAGCTACGCTGCACCTTTTGTATAAGTGAATACTAAAACAATCACGTTTTGCATTGTTTTATGCACATAAATTATACCTATGCATCGATTAAGATGCAACAAAAAATTACTGTAAAATAAACTGTTCTAATTATCAGTGTTTAATTTCAGATTTATTGTTGCATTTTCTTTACAAGATGTGGGTTTTTTTTGTGTTTTTTGTACTGACTGATCAGTTTGGATATTTAATAAGTTTGTCCTACCTTTGTTTTTTATTTCCCGAACAGTGCAAAGAAGTGTTTGGATACCCAATCAGCATCTTTTTCATTATAGTAAATGAGTTCTGTGAGAGGTTCTCCTACTATGGAATGCGAGGTGAGTTTTCTGCAAAGCAGCAGCTCTTCATGAAATCCCTAAATATGGCACCATAACTAAACAGTATACAAGATGACAAGATAGCAGAACAAAAATATTGTTGATGGATGGAAAGACAACTTTTTATTTTAGTTTAGGTAGAGGTCTGACCCAGGTGTGTTCAAAGTGCGGTCTGAGGGTAAATTCAACCTTTGGACTGATGTAGTTGATTTACACTTTCCTTCTCTTTAAAAAACACTAAACTAATTTGTATGTTGAATTAAAATATTGCCCATTTAATCAATTATGGGGCAGATAAAAAAAAAAAAAAACTTTTTAATGTTTTTAGTTGTGAATAAATAATTCCAATTGACCTTTTTGGTCCAGTGTAACTCATTTATTTCTACCATAACCTTCTTGGTTAAATCATGTCAGTATTTCTCACCAAACATGGTTTTTGTTTTAAATCCTAATTTACAACTTTCCCTTAACTCAGTTTGCGATTTTTGCACCTGTATTTCTACTATGCAGTATTAAACCATTCTTAAATTGATATAATTGTCATGTTGCAATAGAAAATGCTTTTGTATTCTCTCCTCAGCGGTACTGGTGCTGTATTTTAAGTACTTTTTTCGATGGGATGATGACTTGGCCACTTCCATCTACCACACATTTGTGGCTTTCTGCTACCTGACCCCCATTCTCGGGGCTATTGTGGCCGACTCCTGGCTTGGAAAGTTTAAGTGAGTGATTTAACAGATTCGGAATTTAATTAAAACTCTTTTAATAAATACTATTGTTTTTTCTTCTCTACACTTTGCTTACCTATTTTTAGGAACCTAATGACACTATTCTATTTAGTACACGAGAAACTAAATCCTTATTGTCATCATCCACCAGTCTTTGATAGAATTATGCAAAGTTTATGAACACATTTCTTATAGTACTTCAGTGATTCACTTCTAGAAGTAGGACTTGAAATGTTCTGTATCTATAGTTTCTATTAATTATTACACTATTCTTCACTCTATCTGTCACAGGACTATTATCTACCTGTCGATTGTTTATGCGATTGGCCAGGTGGCGATGGCCGTCAGCGCGATCCATGACATCACTGACTCGGATAGAGATGGGACACCAGACAATCTGACATTTCATGTGTAGGTTTACACTTTTCCAAGTGAATTAATAATAATTTCTTGTCAGCGGACCAACCTCCTCATGCCTTCGTTTTTTTCTCCTTACATTCAGTGTGCTGTCCATGGTGGGTCTCCTCCTTATCGCTCTGGGAACTGGAGGTATCAAACCTTGTGTGGCTGCCTTTGGTGGAGACCAGTTTAGAGAGCACCAGGTTGTAAAAACAAATGTGTTCAGCTCCTATCTAAGATTTCAAATGTCTAATCTTTATCTTTAGCTTGGACACTAAACGGCAAGTTCAAACAGCCATGGTTCAAATATTTTATTGCTCATGAATGCTTCACTCTTCCCCTCGTATTTTATCTGCTTTCTGCTTTCATCCTTTAAACTCACTTGGGCTGCAAATTTTAATGTCACAATGATTGCTCACTTTGGCAGCTTTGCATCAGGGAGAAAGGAATTGACTTCATGTGTCTGACAGAAACCTGGCACCAACCAGATGTTTACTCTGCCCTAAATGAAGCCTGTCCCCCCGGCTACAGCTACTTGGAGGCAGCTCGCACTGGCCGTGGTGGTGGCCAAGCTGTCATTTACCGACAGGACCCATCTTGCTGCCCAAAACATCTTCCTGCGAATGTCTTGCATTTAAATGTAAACCCCCTTTTGCCATGACTGTTCTCCTTATCTATCGGCCCCCAAAACCAAACTCTGCCTTCATCCCAGAAATGTCTGATCTCCTCACAACACTTTGTACTACCTCTGCAAATACTATAATCCTGGGTGATGTAAACATTCATGTTGACACCCCCTCATGTCGTCCCGCTGCTGATTTTCTTCACCTGCTAGATTCCATCAACCTACAACAACACGTTGATGTCCCTACACATTGCAGGGGACACACAGTTGATCTGGTCATCTCAAACTCCGCCCCCATCAGCAACCTAGAGGTTTACGATCTTGGTGTTTCAGATCACTAAGTCGTGTCAATGGAGCTGCCCTTCCCCCACACCCACACCAAACCAAAGTGACAGATTCAGAAATATAAAAAACATTAATGCAGATGCCCTAGCCCTGGACCTTCAACTTCTCTCCTCTGGCTCTACTGACTTCCTTTCTGTTGATGACTTTGTGGACTTCTACAACCAGTCCCTGAGCAATCTCCTGGACCTCCACGCCCCCTTAACATCCAGGTCAGTCTCATTCTCACGTTCAGCACCCTGGTACACCGGCGAACTGCGAAAGAGGAAGGTGGCTGGGCGTGTCCTTGAGTGTCGGCTCAAGGCCTCTGGATTGACTTTCCACAAACAGGCATACAGGGAACATAGGAGGGCGTATGCAGAAGCTCTGAGGGATGCACGTTCCACATTTTATTCCAACATCATCAACAACAGCCCTGGTGACTCCAAGCAACTTTTTTCAACAATAAATCACCTTCTCAAACCCCCCTCACCCTCCCACTCTGAGACCACCGAGGTGAGGTGCAACATGCACATCACTTTCTTTAAGCAAAAAGTTAACACCAACCTCTCTCACCTCTCCACCACCTGGTCCTGCCCCTCCCAACTGCTGACCCAGCACTTGAGATTGTCCAGCAGCTCTGCACCTTCTCCGTTGCCACACAAGAGGAAGTAGTGGGCATCATAAAGAGAATGAAGCCATCCACCCGTGCCCTGGACCCTTTCCCTTCAGCCCTGCCGAAAGCAAACATCTCTGCCATCTCTCCATTCATCACCAAGATCATAAACCACTCCCTCCTGGCTGGCCATATCCCAGCTGCATTAAAGACTGCGGTCATCAGACCTCTACTGAAAAAAAACACCCTGAATCCAGAAGTTCTTTCCAATTACAGACCCATCTCCAATCTTCCATTCCTATCAAAGGTTCTGGAAAAAATTGTTGCAGCACAACTCCATGATCACCTCAAACAATAAAATGTATGAAAAGTTTCAGTCTGGTTTCCGCCCTGGTCATAGCACAGAAACAGCCTTGGTCAGAGTCACCAATTACCTGCTGATGGCAGCAGATACTGGTTCCCCATCACTAGTCATCCTCCTGGACCTCACAGCTGCTTTTGATACAGTAGACCACAACATCCTTCTCCACCATCTGCAGTACACCGTCGGACTCACAGAAAACGCTCACAACTGGTTCACCTCTTACCTGACCAACAGAACAGAGCATGTCGCCCTGGGAAAAGCCAAGTCACACACCCACGTCACCTGTGGTGTTCCTCAGGACTCTGTGCTGGGCCCCACCCTCTTTTCCATGTACACGCTCCCACTTGGCAATATCATTAGCAGACATGGCATTGCATTTCACTGCTATGCGGATGACACACAGCTCTACCTCAAGACAACCCCCACTTCTTCTGCTCCCCTGCCAACTCCTACACTGTCCACCTGCCTGGAGGAGATAGAGGCGTGGATGAATCTCAACTTTCTTTAGCTCAACAGTTCCAAAACGGAAGCCATCCAAATTGGCACACCACATCAGCTCCGCTCTTCCACCATCACCAATATCACTTTCTCTGGCCAAACCATCTCCCTCTCCAGATCTGTCACCAACTTGGGTGTTAAAATGGACCCACAACTCGTTTTTGACACCCACATCAAACACCTCTGTAAGACATCATTCGTCCGACACTCACCCTACCAGATGCAGAGAAGCTCGTCCATGCCTTGGTCTCCTCCAGGCTGGACACCTGTAATGCACTCCTCATCGGGATCTCTGGCAGGAGCATCCAGAGACTCCAGGACATACAGAACAGCGCTGCCAGGATCCTGATGAGGTTGCGCAAGCATGACCACTTCACCCCCATTCTGAAATCTCTACACTGGCTCCCTGTCCAACTCAGAATTGAGTACAAGATTTCCCTTCTCACTCACCAGTGCATTTATGGACAAGCCCCCCTTTACCTACAGGAACTCCTCACCCCCAAGACCTCCTCACGCACCCGGTCTGCAACCTCACACACCCTCCAAACCCCCAGAACCAAGCTCGGCGGCATGGGTGATAGGGCCTTTGCTTCTGCTGCCCCCAGGGTGTGGAATGCCCTCCCTTACCACCTGAGGGCCCCACAGACCAAAGATGTTTTTAAAAAAGACTTAAAAACATACCTTTTTAAGAAAGCATAGAATTGACATGTTTAACTTTATTATTTTTTATTATTTTTTATTTTATTTTTTTTTTACTTAATTTTAACTCTCGACTTTGTAGCACTTTGAGATTGTTTTAAATATAAAGTGCATTCCAAATAAAATGTATTATTATTATTATTATTATTACACTAAATAAACAGAAAGCTACAGCCACTAAAGATATCAGTGGCAGAAGAAAGTGTCCATAAATTAAACCAATATACAATTGAATCATGAAAAAACATATATGGGCTTTTTTCATAAGCAAAATAAGCGATTTAATTATTGTAAAAAAAAAAAAAAAGGCTGGGAAATTTGTTGGGTGTATGATTAATATGGGAAAATATTATTAATCAAGATATAGGAGCTAAAAATTATAAAGAAAGTAAAGAGATAGAGGGGAAAAATTGAAGAATAGACATGGGAGAGGAAAACTCAATATCAGTAAAAAAATTACTTAACACCTGCAATTAATGATAAAATAGCAGATCTTGGTATAGATAATCAATAACAAACACTGTGTTTTTATTTAGGAAAAGCAAAGAAGAACTTTTTTTTCCGTTTTCTATCTCTGCATCAATGGTGGAAGTCTTTTGTCTACCATCGTAACGCCCATCCTCAGAGGTATAGTTTGCACATATTTAATGGTTAAATAAACAAACCCAGGACAAAAAGTCAAATTTAAAATTGTGCTTAATAAATGTTATTTATTTCCTTTTGCAGCTCAAGACTGCGGCATCCACAGCAAGAGCAAGTGTTACTCTCTTGCTTTCGGAGTGCCTGCAGTCCTGATGGTGGTTGCTCTCGGTATGAATAAAAAATCTTGGCACATATACTTCCAACAAAAAGGTTTTTTATTAAACACCTTCTCTGAATCTTCAACAGTGGTGTTCATCATGGGGAGCGGCATGTACTACAAAGCTAAACCAGAGGGGAATATCATGCTCAAAGTGTCAAAATGCATAGGGGTGCGTCTTTTAAATATGCACTGTTTCTTTTAACATCTACTTACTTCTGAGGCCCTTTTTATCTCTAATTTCAATTCTTTTTCACAAAGTTTGCGATTAAAAACCGGTACAGACACAGAAGCAAAGCATTTCCAAAGAGGGGGCACTGGATGGACTGGGCAGAGGAGAAATATGATGTAAGTTTTGCATTTCATGTATGTCAACGAGGAGTCACTATGTAGAGCAATGATTGTTAGTTTCCTGTTTGTCTGTACTCTAGAAACTCCTGATTGCACAAATCAAAATAGCGCTGAGGGTTCTCTTCTTGTACATCCCACTGCCCATGTTCTGGACCCTTTTTGATCAAAAGGTATACGTATATGAGTCATAACCTCTTAAGATTATACAATGTCTGCACAGCACAAGATTTGTTGAATTTTTACACCTCTGTTAAAGGGCTCGAGGTGGACTCTGCAAGCCACCACAATGGATGGGAATTTTGTAAGTTTGGCGACTAAACTAGCATATTTTATTTCATAGTTCTCAAGCATTCATGTTATTAAATGTATATTTATTTTCTCTGCAGGGGTCAATTGTGATTCAACCTGATCAGATGCAGGTTAGTAAAAAAGTACTTTTTCAGGGCACTGCCCTCTGCTGGACAGGATGCTCACTGTGCTGTTTGTTTCTTAAAGACGATCAACCCCATCCTGATCCTGACTCTGGTTCCTATTGTGGACAGCCTGATTTACCCTCTGATTAAAAAGTGTGGCCTGAACTTTACGTAAGTGAGGTGGCATGTTTTGGATTTGTCAGTCGTTTATAAAATTTATAGATAACTTTGATTAACACTCTGTAACTACAATATTACAGGTTGGATGCTGAGGAAATAGCTGTACTTAATTTTTAATTAATTATTTGTATACCAGTGTAAAAAAAAAGCTCCCTCCTTTTTTTGCTTTCAGCTTTTCAGTTTGTTAAAAATGCATCCTTTTATATTTTTAAATAAGAATTTAAGAATCCAAAGCAGCAACTAAAAAGTTGACCCTGCTGGGTTTTCTAGCACCAACATGTACCTAAACATACACCCAAACTGTAAAGTAGCTTCTGCTCTGACCTGAAGCTATGTAATGTAAAATAACTGCAGAACAGAATTTTAAAAGTATTGGTTTAAGAGTCATCCTTAAAACAGCCCCACTCTTCCTATCAGGGATGTTTTAGCTAAATTAGAAGCTTATTTAAGCTAGACTGGGTTCAAACACATATGGATGTTTAACTCACGGCCTCAACTCCTGAAACGGTTTTTGTTAGAGGTGTTTTTAGGGAAGAAAAGAAGTTCTATTTATCTCATCAGCCTTCAGTTTTAAGGCAAGGAGAGAGAAAGACAGAGACAGACAAGTTTAAGCCCAACATAATTTACTCCCTGGCAGATTTAGGCTTAAATGATTTTTTTTTATTAAACGGAATTTCTTCTGAATGTAAGTTTTATTCACATTTTGAATTGCACACAGAGTCTTGACTTGAATCTGCAAGAGAATCTGTAGAAGGAGCTTAAGATTAGGGTGATGTTAAGGAAGCCTTCTTATCTTAAAGACGTGAAGCTCATCAGCAAACATAAATTACCAAAGTACCTTTGGAAACAAGTACAAAGCTGGTCAGCAATAACATTGTTTTTTTCAGTCAACAAAACAGAACAATATAGATTTTCCTCATTATTTTTTATTTTTTTACACTGCTGTATCTTTTGACGGATGCCCATCGTATTTCCTTTCACAAACAAGTTATTGGTTGAATAAAAATTATTTAAATCTAAATCTGCAAGGGGTATGAATGTTTTAGAGATTAACTGTAAATAATAATTTATATTTTCTCCCTTCGAATTTTAAGTTATACAAATAAATAGTAAAACTTTAATTCAATTCTACAGACCACTGAAGAAAATGACTGTGGGGATGATTCTAGCAGCTCTTGCTTTTGTCAGTGCAGCTTTGGTCCAGCTTCAAATTGACGTAAGTTGAGGAAAATCTGTCTTTTTGTCTCTTCCTACGTGAAATGCTTAAAACAAACATAATATACTGGTGGGATTTCTAAAAACTAACAACTTTGATCTGACATTCAGAAAACCCTGCCTGACTTCCCATCGGAGTCCCAGAGCCAGCTGAAGTTATTTAACATGGGGAATACTCCGATTACAGTACGGCTTCCAGGAATTGAACAATTGAATCTTTCAGGAGCTCAGGTATTTCATCATTTTAAATGAAAAGTTAGATTTTTTTCTTTGGATTAAAGGAGACATCTTATGAAAAAAATCACTATTCCTGGGATTTGGCGTGTTGTTGTGTGTCTCTGGTGCATATACATGCATACAAATCTGAAAAACAAATATCCATGCTGTTTTGAGTGAGATAGGGGTTTCTTAATTGATCCTGCACTCAGTCTCTGATTGAGCTGTCCAAAGTCTGTCCGGCTTTCTACATCACAAGCCGGAATATTGAAATATCCACAACTCTTTGGA
Organism: Apricaphanius iberus; assembly: GCA_028564705.1. Taxonomy (NCBI): domain Eukaryota; kingdom Metazoa; phylum Chordata; class Actinopteri; order Cyprinodontiformes; family Aphaniidae; genus Apricaphanius; species Apricaphanius iberus. Next base: position 263,792 of record JAPXFQ010002161.1, read on the forward strand.
GTGCTGTCTCCACCTCCTAAGAGCGCTGTCTCCACCCACCAGGTAAAGCAGTAAACAACAGTTACCATTCAGATTAAGAAACACCATGTTGAAGCACCAGGCAAAATGTTCCATTTTAGGCTGGTCAAAAGAGCTCAGAACACTTCATCAGGTCCCAGTCGAAGAGGACAGAAGAGCAGCATTGGTTGAATTTTATTTTTTACGGTAAGATGCTGGCGGTAAGGGCAGGGAAGACGAGAGATCTGCCGCCGAACTGAGCTGCTCAAAACAGGAGATCTGCCGGGGAAGAGCGGCATAGGTTGGATGTATTTTTCATAGTAAGATGCTGGCAGTAAGGGCGGGAAAGGCTGAGGACCTGACGCTGCAAAGGGCTACTCAAGACAGACGGCCGCCGATCTGAGCAACTCCGACCTAGGGGAAGACTGGGGACATTGCAGCCGCATGGAGCTCAAAGAGGGGGATCTCCATGGTGCTAGAGAGCCGGAGTCAGCGAGATCGAGATGGAAGGCTTTAGGGTCGGCGTCTCAGAAAGATATCGGAGTGCCAGGTAAGCAGTTAAATATATTCTTTTAACTTTAAGTCATTTCTTCAATAACCATTTAGAAGTATCTTGCTGAATTCTCTCAGTATTGGGTTCTCAGGAGATTACCCTCCTACCGGAGCAGATTCTGGTTCAAACATATATGTTTGAACTACTTTTTTGTATTTGTTTTGCATGGTGTAATAATTTTTTTGTATGGTTGAATTTTTTTTATTTTTATGTTTGAAGTACAGCAGTCTTGTCTGTAACTTTCACACATAGTGGTAACAGTCACTATATGTGAGTGGTAGGCATGAGCAAAGATTGTAGAAGCATTGGGCGTGGCTTAGTTATCAGCAGCTTATGTAATGGGTAATGAGCAGCAGAAACAGCACAATCTGCAAGGGGCTGAAACAGAGGGAAATACAGGTTGGTAACAATTGTTTCCTACACGTTATTTCCAGCAAACCACTTCAGAAACATGTTTTCTGGAACTCAAAGATCTATTTTAAATAGTGGGAAAAAAGTCATAATATGTCTCCTTTAAAATGAATATTCAGTACTTGATGCATACATCGAACAGTTTTCCTTCCGTTGTACTTTTTGCAAAGTGTAAAAGGTGTACATTTGTTTTTATTCATTTACAGGCCAGTGAAAAATACTTCCAATTTGAAAATGAAGAAATTGTTGTTTCAATTGTCAGTCCTATGGTTGCAAAAACTGTTCCTCTAATCAAAGGAAATCGACAAACGCTTCTCATTCCCTCAGCAATCAATGATGAATGGCAGCTGGTGAGATACAAACACAAAATAATCTAAATTAAAGTAACATAAAAGCATGTATAATTGTCAAATTAATAAAGATTCAAAACTGGTTTTCTTTAGACTAATGATTCAATTGACAAACCACAAGAAGGGAACAATGATATCCGGTAGGTTTAATAAATCATTCTTAACCCCTTTAAACAATTTCACAGTTTGTTGAACAAAACTAAATGTATTGATTGTAAAAGTTTGCAAATATTTTTTTAGGTCCATATAGCAGCAGCCCTAATATTAAGTGCACTGTTTGAAAAGTTCAAATTTTTAATTTTAATTTTTATTTAAGACGTTTTTTTCTGTTATTTAAATAGTTTTGATGAATCTGTTGCCATTTTAGATTTATAAATGGAATGAGTGAACCAGTGAACATTTCTTCAGCTGCAGTCCAGTTCGGCCTAATTAACCCAATTCATTATTCCAATTACTCCCAGATAAAAAATGGAAGGTGAGCGTCATTATCCATCCTTAAGATTTTCTATCACTCTAATGTTTGACCTGGGTCAACACATTAGAGCAACACAGCTAAGCAATGGTTTATTGATCATATATATTTTTTGGCTTATGAAGGACCATATTCACCTTGCAGAGTGGGTCACAGTCATGTGAATATACCAAGGATTTTGGATTTGGAGCCTCATATACTTTCTTCATCCCCAGCACATTAACCTTTGGACCTAGTGTGAGTCTTACACTTGATGATTTATATTAACATTTTGATATTCTTTAGAAAGTGCAAGATTTTATTTATTTTTATCAGTAAAAAAGGTTTAATTCCTTGTTTGAATTGTTAAAACAGCTTTTATGGATTAAGTGACTGTTGTTTAAATTGTAATGATGAATTTGTTCTTAATTATGTGTTTTAATTATAAAAATGGATTTCATTTTCCATTATTTATTTACCATACCATACCTACCATTCCAAACCATTCATATAGCGCTTTAAATAAACAACACAAAGGCTAATGCAAATGTTGCACAGCAGCGACAGAGCTCAGTTCCAACAAATAACAACAGAATAAACCAATATAAAAGCAAACAAAGATGTAGCCTATGTCACTCACTGATGTAAAAGCCAGCAAATAATGATGATTTTTTTTAAATCAATGGAAGTAGCCTGTTTAATATGTAGAGGTGGTTCATTTGAAATATTCGGCACCATAACAGAAAAGGAACTGAGTTTCAGCCTGGATTTTGGAATTGTACAGAGAAGCTCCTTGGTTGACTGAAAAGAACGACGGCCACACGCCCTTCAGAAAAAGGGACAACAGTCTGTGACACCCCACCGTGTTATTATCAATCCGAGCATGTCGAGAGGAAATCCCTGCCACGTACACCCTTAGAGTAGTAGGGGACCGGCCTCCATCCAGGAGTGACTGGAGGAACTCCAAAATCTTTGGAACAGTGCACAGGGTCCTCACCCTCGTCTGAACACCATCCAGTAAACAGCCGCTACCTATTCTCATACTGTGCCCGGGTGGAGGGTGCCCTCGCATTCAATATGGTATTACAGACACCATCTGAGCACTCAATCAGCATAGGGTCAGACCTACGGCTGCAGGCGGAGCAGGTCGGGATGCCAGATCTGGCCATGTAACTGAGACAGGATATCCATCCTGTCTGGGAGGCGCCACAGCTGAATGCTGCAGAGCCTGTACAGCAGTGGAAACCATGTTCTTCCCGGCCAGAAAGGGGCTAACAACAGATGTTGTCCCATCTGTCCCAGATGTTGAGAACCACCTCCGGATGAAGCTGCCACTCCCCCGGTGGGGGCTTGCAATGGGAAAGTAATTCTGCAACCTGATTCTGTTCTCCGGCCTCAGCGCCGGGCCCCTCGGCTTCTAAAGGCTCTGGGGGTACGACGGGTAGCATATGATGGGCAAGGCTGCCCAGAGGACAGTTCCTCAGGTGCCCGAAAGGTCTGCACCTGCCGCTGAGCAAGCTGTAGACGTGTGTGCTGGGACCTAAGGTAGCCCCTAGGTTAAACCCATGGATGAGAGCTGTGCTGTGGGGCAGCTGGAGGACCCCTAGGCCTACAAGGAGGAGGCACACTCCTCTGAAGCCCGGACAGCTACTGTTGAGTCCTCCCGGCTTCGACCGTGCGCTCAAGTGCTTGCAGAGCCGCAGAACAAAAAAGCTTGCCTGGTTCCACCGGAACACTGAGAAGGGTTCTTCTGCAGGCCTCAGTGAGAGGGAATTGTGCCAACCAGACTTGGCGGCGAGCCTGAACATGAGTAGACATCAACTGCCCCAACTCTTTAGACATCAGTACAAATGCCTGTAGGGAAGCATCACTGAAATTATAGACTGAAGCGTCCAGTTCAACCTCCTGCAGGGATGATGACAGAGAAAGCATCAGGTGGGACAGGGAGTTACCCATGCGCCCCATGCGTGCCGCTGCATCATAGGCCAAATTTATGTGCGTCCTCCATGGCTGCCAGGGTCCGGCCGTTGGATGAGAGAGGGCCCTAGAATCCCTCCAGCATGCCTGCAACTTCCTCAGATACTCTGCCGATGGAGGCACAATAAAGTTGACAGGGGCTGGGACACGCCTTAAGAAGGCCCTGGCCTTGGCTGAGTGAGCCTGTGGTACGTCCAACTGCAGGCGGGCTAAAACCATACGAATGGTGGCTCCCATGGAACAGTGCTCAACACCACCAGTAGAGCTATTGGCCGACGAATGGGAGCCGACAGCGGAGCTCAGATGGGTGGCCTCCTCCTGTGGGACCACCTCCCCAAACTGGGCAGCGGATACTGCTATAGAAAGCACATCATCTTCCAACCCCAAGGAGGCTGCCGGAGGAGCAAGAGCATCTGGCTGATCTGCTCCCGACCCTGACTGGAAGGCCAGGAAGAGGGACTTCATAGTATCGAGCTCCTTAGTCAATTGGTCCACCATAGAGGCAAGCCCGGACCCCCTGGCCTTCCTCCCGGGGGTGGAGCCTGGGGTCTCAGCAGCCCGACGTCTAGATCGGCTAGTCAGAGCTGGAGCCCAGCCAGTCGGGTGATGACGTGGGACCCTCCTTCAGATGCCCGAGGCCACGGCATGAGGGACATAAATCATGGCCATCCTCAAGCTGCAGAGGAGCCATACAGGATGAGCAGGAGTGGTTGCCATCCATGCTGACAACTAGAGAAATGTGAAAAAATAAATTAAGATTAAAAATAAATGGAGGAGTGACAGAGACTGGGAGAGACCAAAAGCACCGTCCTCAACAGTCAAGGATAATTATTACACTCACAAACGGGGTCCGTTGTGGCCTCTGAAGGGCGAGCAGCAAGCAGCTCCGAGAGAACGTTACAAGGCGACCAGCAACAAACGATAATCTGGGGAAAAAAAGTAGCTTTCAGCAAGATCCTTGTCTTTAGCTAGCCCGGCAATACTACCTGCGAAGCAAGAAGACGAAAAGGAACAGATCCTCTGATGTCACCGGAAGATATAAGGTCTACTTCATAAAACAGAGACAGGCAGCTAGCCTTTTGAGTACTGAATAAAAAATAGCAAGCAGCATTCATTTGAACAATTTTGTGGACATGTTTGCTGAAAGACATTGGGAACAGGCTAAATAAGCTTTTCTAAAGTTCTAAAACAAATAAAAAAACTGAAATAACAGTTTGAAATTTTTTCTTTTTCTCAAATGTTTGTCTCTCAAGTTCAGTGTAAATATGTTGGATTCATATGGTCTTTAAGTGAAAAAGAGTGAAGGGGCATCCACTGCACAGACAGAGGCTGAACTCTACGTTACGTTAAAACAAGGAAGACCAATTTGGTGTGCCACCATAAAATTTTAACTGTCTTCCCTTTTAATATTTTCTGGGGGTGTCACTGCAATAAATCAGCTCACCCCATAAACGCCAAGTTCTGCCAAAGAAGCTGAGCCAGTAGCAATGCCTGATTTAAATTCAAGTGCAATTTAAAGTTTCAAACTGAAGAGGGCACTCCACTGATTTTTTCTAAAATGTTGTCTACTAAATTACCAAAAATAACGACCAGACAGGTAGACGTCACTATTAGACAATCATTTAGACAGTTTATCAACAAAGAAGGCTATTTGATGGTGAGTTGCACTTTAAAGAATCCATGTGAAGTCCAATCATGTGTTTTTATGACTGCATGTGGTTTATGTTTCTCTTAATTGTGTTTATTTGATTTATTTATAGTGTCAGGAGTCTATAACTGAGACGGTGGACATAAAGCCAAACTCTGTGCACATGGCACTCCAGATCCCACAGTACTTCCTTATCACTGCTGGTGAAGTTATGTTTTCTGTTACTGGCCTGGAGTTCTCCTACTCACAGGTAATCTGTCCAAAATCAAAACTAAATAATCTTAGTGTAACATTGACTACAGAGTGCTATCTAAAAATATAGCTTGAGTCGGATTACTGTATGAAATCCACAGGGTAAAACAACCAATACATTTAATATTGATTGTTATAAATTTATTAAATTGTTGCAATAATTTCAAGGAGAATTATAAAAATCTATCTCTGATCATTATTTCTGGGTTTTTATTTTTACATAACCCTTTCTTGTCAACAAGGCACCCAGTAACATGAAGTCAGTGCTGCAAGCAGGATGGTTGTTGACCAATGCCTTTGGAAACTTTATTGTCCTCATTGTGGCAAAGATTGCAAAACTCCCGAAACAGGTAAAAACGTGTCACCATAAAATAACAGCAACATATGACATCTGCACATATTTTTCAATTTATCTCATGCCTTTCCCCCCTCTCTTTGCTCTTTTAAAGTGGACAGAGTATGTCCTGTTTGCTTCTCTACTGGTGTCAGTGTGCATCATCTTCTCCATTATGGCAAGCTTTTACACCTACATCGACCCCACAGAGATCGAGGCCCAATTCAGAAAGAAAGATCATGACGATGACGACGAAGACGATAAGAAAAAGGAGCTTGAGAAATCAGACCTCAAGATGGAGAAGAGAGACTCATTTAGCAGTGACGATGAAGACCATAAATCTGCTCAAACCAGCATGTGAGATAAAGCTATTAGTCCAGGACTTTTGAAACAAAAGTAAAAATTTGCAGTAAGTGTTAATTTGAGATATTTTTAAATTGTAATGATCATAGGGAGTTGTAAGTTTACAAAACAGGAATGTAAAAAAAAATCACTATAAGACTTTCAATGAATCTTAACCTCAATACTGGAGGAGGAACTGAAAGGGTTTACCCCCATCCATTCTCTGAGTCACTGTTAAGTCCAAGTTTTGTCAAAATGAGAACAAATTTTACTTCTTTGTTTGTTTTCTCAATTATTTTAATTATGGCTGGGATCTTTCATTTGAAATGACTGAGATTCTATCAGGATGACAAATAAAAGCTTTTGCAAAATACTGGACTCTTGCACAGCGCAACACAGCAACTATACGTTTAAGAGTTTGTTTTTCCCTCTTGAGAAATGTTTCATCTCATTCCCTAATGTGTAAGATATGTATTCAAAATTTGTAAGAAACAGGAGTGAGACCAATATGTTCACTGTTTACTGAGTATGCTGCATTGCTCGCTCTTAAAGCTGTTTTGTTTTATTTTATTGTTCTTTGAGTTGTATTTTAAAGTTTGCTGTTATTTTAAAAGTTGAATAAATATATTTAGAAAAAAAAAACACTAATTCCACAATACTGTGAAAAGGCATTTCTCTCTTGCAGGTTTCCTCTTTCCTCACAGTTTACATGCTCTAGGATCATCAAAAAATTGTCGTATCTGAATGCAAACAAAACTTTTAAAATTATTTTATTTTAGTTTTTAAAAAAAAAGCTACTGAAGCAAATTTGGCCTTATGTGAAAAAAATAATGGTAAACAATGGGGGAAAGCACAAGCGATGAAGCCATGGCATTATGAGCTTTTGAAAGGATAATTCACAATCTCAAAGCTAACTGGAGAAAAACACGGATGTATTTTAAGGCAACTTCTTAAACACCAAATTTTTTACGTAAAATACTTAAAAAAACAAAAAACAGAGGTGCTAGAGGTGAAAATATTTTTCCATGCACTGTAAATCAATCACTTTGCCTATACCGGATTGAAAAGAAAAAAATGGGGGGTAACTGTATCAAACCAGATCAAATCAAACTTTATTTATAAAGTGCTTTTCTGACTAAATAGCTTCTCAAAGTGCGTTGCAGATTAAAATGATCCCATATAGCCCCCCACCCCTGCCCCACTAGATTAAAAAACAGTGATTGCAGTTTTGGTAGAAGTTTCTCTCTCTTGTCAGGACCGATAACTAAGACTTTTATTTTCTCCTGGTTGAGCTGGAGAATGTTTTCTTCATGCAGGATTTGATGTCTAAAATGCAGTTAAAAAATGCATCCATTGGCCGTGTGCCATCAGTAAACTTTATGCTCAATGTAAGTTCAATCAAAATCATTGCTACTAATTTTTGACTCTCACTTCCCTCAAAAATTGTACTTTGCATATAGAATATTGAAAGAAAGTTAACTTTCTAGCTTTTCTTTTTTTCAAAAAAAGAATTTAGTTTCAACATTTATGTGGGTAATATTTAAACTCTGCACACAATTTCAAAATTGTTTTAAAAAAGGTAGGTTTATTTTTACATAAAATCTAGAAAGGCTGTACAACATGAGGAAACATCCTAGTGATAAACTCTAAGAATACACTGTTAGAATTGCTAAAACAGCCTTCATAGATTTAGTAGCTGCTGTTTAAATCGTTTTATTTACCCCCCCGGTTGTTAGATTTTTAAATGGAATGAATGAACCAAGGAATTTCTCTTCAGTTTTAGTCCAGTTAAAACTAATTAACCCATTTCATTATTCAAACTACTCCCAAATAAATATTGATCCTTTAGATGTTTTGTCACTCCAGTGTTTGCCCTGGATGCATAGGTAAGCAATGATTTGTCAATGACATTTTTTTGATCTTATGAAGGGCCACATTCACATTGCAGAGTGGGTCCAAGTGTGAGTCTTAAGCTTGATGATTTATCTTTACATTTTTAATTAGTGCATGATTATTTTTGAATGAGTAAAAAAAGAAGATTTAACACATTTCATAGTTGTTTAGACAGTTATGATGATTTTGTTCTCATTTTAGATTTATAAATGGGATGAGTGAAATCCTGATGTAGGGTGATGATTTACAATGATGATTTGATTCACAATAATAATAATAATAATACGTTTTATTTGTAAGCACCTTTCAAAATACCCAATGACACTGTACAACAAGAAAATTAGCAATAAAAATGATTTTAATTTTTGTATTTTATTTTTTATTACATTTTAAAGCAGGAGTTATTTTCTCGCTGTTGAGCTGAAAGTGCCGGTGGGTTATGCATTATATCCTTAGTCAATGCCCATACAGGTTATATTTTACAACTGTCGTTTGCACCTAGGGCAGAGCGAGGGAGATAAAGCACCACAAACAGCTGTTCATAACCTCCTGGGCAAGTGTGAAATTTTGTCCTTTCAAGAGACATTTCTGCCAGTTCAAGATCTTGAATAATTTAACTCTAAATGCAGACTTTTCATGGAGGTGGGAATCTAAAACTGATGTCAGTTCTGGTAATGTCAGGGGCAGAATATGTGGGGGAGTGGCTCGTCTGCGGAGAAAGAAGCTTGACCCAGTTGTTCCACTTGGTGTTGATTGGTGTGTTGCTATTCAGTTCATTAACGATAAGGAGTTTATCATAATGAATGTCTATGCTCCTTACGAATGCCACTCAAACAAGGATGAGTCTATAAATAAACTGGAGTTCATGGCTTCTGCTATACAAGAACTTCATATTACCAGTGTCCATGCGGTGGGGATTTGAATGCAGACATTGCTGACAGGAAATCTACATTCGACAAGTATTCGTGTCAGTTTTGTCTTGATAATAATTGTATGCTTTCAAGTAAAATGTTTCTGTCTGCATACAGTTTTACTTATATAAGTGAAGCAACTTGATTTGATCACTGTTTTTGTACTGCTGATGCACATGCATCATTACAACAAGCCAGGATAGAACGACCACATAGCTTATGCTCATGATGAGAATTGTAAAGCGTTTAAAAGTCTAGCTGGAAGTTGGTAAGCCCAGACAAAGACCTGAGGTTGAGAATAAGAAGAGTACACATGCCAGATACAAGTATGCCATTTGGTTTATACTTAAAAATGAGCATGCTATGAGGGCTGACTCCTTTGCCAAAAAGTTGTTGTGTCATAATATTAATGATTTCTGGAAGGAGGTAAAAGACACAATAATTGCAAGATAATTTTCCTTGCTTTGCACTGTTGATGGAATGCCAATATTGTTGAAAAACGGCTGCAGCATTGCAGTTCGCTTTATAATGTCATAAAGAATGAAGGTTTTGAAGCTGGGCATATTGACACTCAGTAAGTGAATCTAGCTATTAGATTTTTTTCTACCAGCAGAGCGTGTGGGTTAGATAATATTTCTGCTGAACATCTAAAATCCTAAGATTGGTCCTCTACTTGCCATTAGCGTTGCAAGTTTCATGTCACATGGTTTGACACCTGGCTCAATGTTGTCTGTTCTGTTAGTGCTTGTCATTAAAAACAAAACTGATAAACTTGGTTGTACACACAATTACAGGGTGAAAGCGGTAGCCAGTATTATTTCGAAAAGTTCTGGAAAGCTTTCCGCCTAAGAACCTTATTGATTCCACTGATAATCTGTTTGCTTTTAAATCTATAATGGCACTCACATGTATATCTATGCCTTAAAAGAAACCAACCATTGAAAGTTACTTCTTAAGCTGATCAATAGGATGGGGAGTGCACAGATACGTGGTTTGTATCCTGACCTACTGGCAGGGGCGGACTGGGACACTAATTCAGGCCGGGAATTTTGATACATTATCAGGCCACCACCACCCAATTAACGCAAAATGCCAAAACTGTCTTAGGTAGGGTGTCTTCTTACTGCTGGAAAAGTGTAAAAAAATAAAACAAAAGCTACACATGCGCCCACTTACAGCTTGTTCGGTTTCTCTCCTCTGCACAATATATATTTCTGTTCTGCAATAACCTGTACTAGTGATGGTAAATTTGATTATTTTTACTGAATCGAATCTGAATGAGTCACTCACTAAAATGAATCTGTTTTTTTGAGTCATTTTGAGTCACTGAGTCAGCTGCCCAGAGAGCGCAAAAAATGCAAATTTTCTTTTACACTGAATTTGTTTCTCTTTTTATGTTAATCCTGCTGCTAAAATGAGTGACTAAAAAAAAAATCTTATAGACCAAAAAAGAGCAAAAAAAATACTATTTCTAAAGGGAACATTTACTTTCCTTTCAATAGAATATTAATGAAATTTCTGACAAACAAAAAATGAAAAGTGAATCAACAAAATAAAAATCCGAAATATAAATAAAAAAAATAAAGTTAGTTGCCAACCAAAAAGGAGGAGAAGAAAAGAAAAGCTGTGAACCGGAGGGGGTGAGTTGTTTCATTTTTTTTCTCCCGAGAATTTAAGTAAAAACTACTAATGAATATTAACTGAAATGAGTCAGTAAATGAGTCACTTGTGGTAGTGAATCATGATTCACGAGTCAGCAAAGTGATTTTCGAGTTTTGAACGATTCGTTCATGACTCCCACATCACTGACCTGTACTCAGCTTGCATAAGCTGAAATACTACTTCATCTACTACTACACTGTGTTTACTGTGGAGCCTTCACATTTACCATCCTTCCTGTTTGGTTAGTACTTCATTTGTACCTTAAAAGATTCTGTTCTGATTCTTCACTACTGCTGCTCTCCACCACTGCTGTGACCACAGGAACTCTTGCTGCACTTGTGCTGCTGCCAGTGCTTGATGCTGCTCCCTTCTCCATCTTTGTAAAAACAAATCCAAAACCCACTCATAATATCCCAGCTTTTCAGAATCAGTAATAGGCATTTTTTAATCCATTAGGTATGTTCATATAACAACAGATGTCCTTACTCTTAATTAGATTTTGCCTGGTTAAATTCAGGTTAAATGAAATAATATTATACAATGATTTCTATATTTGTTTTATGTATTTTCTTATGTCTATCTAGTTGACCATATTCTAAAATTTGTAATATTCTGTTAGGAGACCAGGGCTGGTAGTCCCAACATTGGTTGGTCGTCACATTTATTACAGCCACTGGCACTGGGGTTTAATTTTGATATTAATCATTTTACTTATTATTCATTTGACATCATTTATCTATGAACATGCAACATAGCGATAAGGATACATTTAGTGTCTTTTGGGGTTCAGAATAATTTTTCATGTTGGTGTTATTTTGGTATTAAATATTTATTTTATAAAAACAAAAATGAGACCTATTATTTGAGGTAATATAGCTAAAACCATGCGTTAGCCAACTAACTTTTTCCGTCAAGGAGTCACATGGGGCTGGTTGTCACATATGACTATGAGATAAGTCTAATAGTTGTAATGATAGTTCAGAAAATGGACTGGGGAAATATTTCAAAGACACAATAAATACATTCACATGCATTTTGAACATTAGGAACAAAGTTGGGTGAATTTTTTCTGTGTTTATAATAACAAAACATATTTTCTTACTCCAAAGCTTTACTTTTGGCAGTATATATTTCATATGATACATATTTAATACATTAGTTTGCTAAACTCATGGGCTTAACACAAGGAAGATTATTATTTATTCCTTAACCAAATCTAATTTTATCGTTTTAATAATAACTTGCACATTTTACTAACATCTTAATTTTGTAACAAAACCTAATTGAAATTAATTTAGAAAAAAAAACCCAACAAGAGTCAGATTGTCACAGTGGGTCAGAGTTTCTTTGACAATTAATACACTTTTATCACAATAAATTGTGAGAAAAAGAAGAAGAAAAAAGAAAATGTGTGTTAAATTCAAGCCAAGGTCCTAGACTTTTCATTTAATCTACAAATGTATCTTTGGAGGATGAGGTATTGACAGCAGAGCATAAAGTGAGAGAACCAGCAGCCCTAGTCTGCAATACAATTTACGGCTATTGTTTTAATACGTTAATTACCCTCAGTCCATCAGCAAAACCTCATTAGGCTAGTGGTCATGGTGTGTGAATCTACTGTCGCCAATACTGTTAAATGACACCTGTTCCCTTAAGGACAAACTTGTCAGTTAAGTTTAAGCATTTTCCCGCGACTACTGCTTTCTTCTTTTTCATCCTCTCCCTCTCTGTTCCTCCTATTGTCTTGAGCTCTCGTTCCATTTTACATCTGCTCTAGACCAAAAGGTGCCGGAGGGGAGGGGAAGAGGCGTGTCTACTGCACTTTGACAGACATCTTGACCTCACATGAAAAGAGGAGGGTCCCGCACCTGTGCGTTAGGGATGTGTCTGCAGCGCTTTTACAGACAGCCTCACAGAAATACAGGACAGAGAGTGAATATAGGCGCAGCAGATGCATCCTGTGCCGAATGAGCTGCGCCACAGAAGTTTAATTAGGAATCAAGCTCCACCTGACCATCGGTCCAATCACGGAGCGGGCCAGTAGCAGGCAGGCCACCGGGAAAAGTCCCGCCTTTCCCGATTGTCAGTCCGGGCCTGCCTACTGATATGCTCACCAAATGATGAATGTAAAATGAGGTGAGAGTGTTATCCCTGTTTGGTGTGAGCAATGGAGTGAGACAGGGTGGTGTTTTGTACTTTTTTATTTATACATTACCTGTTTAGGCAGCTGAAAGCCTGTAATACAGGATGATTCGGAGTGTTTGTGTGAATCACGTCTTGTATGCAGATGACCTTGCTGTCTTCAGTCCTAGTAGTTTTGGTCTGCAGCAGGTGTTAAGGGTGTGTTCTGTGTTTGGGGATGACCACGATATTAAGTAGGCTATAAGGTTGCCAAAAGTATGGTGATGATCTGCCACACTAAAGATGACCTTGCAATGAAATACGGTGCTTTTCAATTAGCAGTGAATGTTCTAGAAGTGGTTAGTAAGGTAAAATATTTGGGCCATATGTTAACAGAGACACTGTCTGATGATTATGACAAAGTGAATGAATGCCGTAGGTTGTATGCTCAGGCAAACACACTATATGTTTTCTAATAATCTGAAGATATAATTGTTTTGTGCATTTTGAACATCTTTATAACAGCACACTTGTGGACCGGCTATAGGGAGGCTAATATGTGGAGAATACTGATAGCCTGCAATGACGGTAAATGGCCTGTACTTGTATAGCGCTTAAATTAAGCCTAGTTTATACCTCTCCGTGGAAAGCACTATCTCCACTAAACTATCTAGCCACAGTCACACCAGAGTAATTGATACCAAGGCTCTAACTAAAGTGAAAGTAATCTCAGGTAGCAAGAAGTCTCTATGGACTAGCAATCCACTGACTAGACAAAAATTTGACTAGCTGAGGAAAAATGGCAGAAAACTCAGCACTAGGTTCCCTCTTCATGGGACTATCCAACAACAGAGTGTCTTCAATTCAGAGGTTTCTTTAGTTTTGCTGCAACAGACTACTAAAAAAGATCCTTCCTACCTACAGCCATCAGATCTACAATCCTTGAAGAGTTAAATAGTATGAGCTACAACAACACTTAAATTCTCTCTAGGATCAATATAGTATTTTTGAAGTAAATCCCTAAGACAGAGTTGAGCAAGGATAGACACGCAAGCACAGAATTGAGAGAGCATTCAGAGCAGTTCATTCTAGGACAAAAAAAATGGACCGAAAGTTATTTCTCAATATTTCACAGCTAAAATCTCTTCCCTAAAAGTATCGACAAAAAAGTAGTTAATGATCTAAGCAAAGTGTCTCAAATTACACACAGGCACTTTTATTGACATACAACTGTATATTGTACATTACCTAGCTAAAAATAAAGTATCAGCATTTATTAATAATATTACTTTCTTGAATAAAATTATGTTCTATTATTCTGAACCAAAGGTTTTAAAACTGTCTTTGAGTAAATGATTGACAATATCTGGAATGTCATATGTTTTAATGTGTTATATGGTGTATCTTTTACGTGTTTTGTGCTTCTACCCTTGGTTTATTTATGTTTTTAGTTGATCCTCTGACATAAAACACCTTGAACAGTCTTGTGAAAAGTGTGGTATACCAAATAAATTTGAGCGCATTCATTCTCTAATTATTGAATGGTAAATTGACTTGCCATAACCTGATTGTACGTAAACACCCTCCCTTTAGTGACGTTTCCTGTAATGAATGACGACGTGTTCTCCGTCTCCTCTTCTTTATTGTGATTGGTCCACAGAGTACTGGAAATTACATTAACAAAGATGGCGCCGGGAGACAGAGGAAAGTGATGCGAGAGAGGACCAACAAGTGTAGCGGCTGGCACAACAATTTCTGTATTTACAGCTGATTACAACCACACGTGCGTGGCGTCACGGAGCAGCTGCCGTAGCGAAGAGCCGCTGAGTTAAACCTACTCTGTTAAGAGTTTGCTAAGAGGCGTCTAAAAGTGGCTAACGTTTAGCTTTCTGTAACTGCGGAAGGCGAGTGAGACAGAAAACAAACGGCTCCAAGTTCGAAGTGCGCTTCTTCACGAAGTAAAGTCTTCATATCTTAGATTAAACCAGCTGCTGGACTCAACGCGTTTTCGGAGAAGTTACGTTGTCGATCGGATAAGGTGAGCTGAAGAGACGAGGAGAGGCGTCATCTTTGCTTCTTTGACGCCATGGCTCACTCCCCTCTTCCGAGTGGACTGCCGGGTGTTCAGGTAAATATCAGACAACGCTGTGATTATAAGATTTCAGTTATTTTCTTGCCAACTTAAAACGTGTGGTTATGAAGTCTGCTCTCTACCAGGGGCGTGTAGGAAGTGTCACCTTTTCGGGCGCTGTCACATTTGGGTTTCACTGATAACAGCAAGTTATCAAAGTCCATTTAGGTTCCTGGTGGCAAAGCCGTCTCTTACTCCTCAGTCTAATACAGATTTTTTATTATTATTCTTGACTAGATTTAGCCTAAAATTATTTAATGTAGCATTAGTCAGCACGTTTTTTAAATCATATTTTTACGTAGATTCGACCGTTTTTTTGCAAATATCTTAGATTTCTTTAAATAATTGAATAATGGGCGTTCAAGGCTGAATAGTGCATTTCTTATTATTTGTATTTTCCTTTAATAAAATAAAACACATTTCATGAACACTATATAATTGCAATTACATTTCCCTAGTTTGTATATATTTCTCGAAGTTGAAGTATATGCATTTACTCTGCTGATGTTGGAAATGTGTTTTTGTGCTATAGGGGAAAATATGTTTCATGTAGATCTATCATTTTTCCCTTTAGTGTATAGAAAAAAGATAAAACTTTTGGTGACTTTTTTAAAATCTTTTTGTTAAAAAAAAGTGATAAGGCCCATTGTTTTTGCGAATTTGTGACTGTCCCTTTGGGGGGGAAAAACTTTGCATGTAGGGAATTGAAAGGAAATCAACTTTATACGTTTTCTTTCTTTTAAGAAAGACTGTAATTGCTAAAATTAACATTAATGTGGTTAAAATTTGCACAATGTACACAATTTCAACGATTAAAACGTGTGCAAAATGTATTTTTACATAACATTTTAGGATAATAGGCCAGCACATTATGAGGAAACATTCTAATCATAATATCGATCATGATTAACCCATTTGTTCGTCACTCTTTTTTTCTTGTTCTTTTTCAAATTGTCCCACCACAGTTTAACAACTTGCCTCTCAGCTACAAAAATATAAAATCACTGCAGGTATTGAAGGCACTGAAGGTCATCCAATCGGCTATGGATATTACTGACTTGCAGCATTTACATGCATTGCGCTTAAAATACAAAGTTCTTGCATGCAATCACTTCTTTGCACTAGATATTGCAGACAATGATGTTGTGATATAGAGTGGAATTTATTTCTGTTCAACTGTACACAAAAGTTTATCACAGGAAGCATTGCTGCATATTTTTGACACTGCCAGGGACAGCTAACCTGCCTCCGCTATTTTTTATTTATTTGTAATTTCAGCTATTATCAATGTTATGCAGCCATTTAAACAAAATACATCTTTGATCCTGATGTGTTATTGGGCCCAAATTGGATATGTGTGACTGATTTGAATGTCTAACTATTATTATATTATAACTGTTTTGCCACTTCCGGCTTAGCACTTAGCTTTATAATCATAATTTAAGCATAAACCAAAGCATTTTTTTCAGTTAGCAGCTCTAGGCCACATAAAGAACAACCTGTTAAAGTATGTCTTATTTTGCATAATTAACCCCATAAATTACCAACAAAATAGCACTGTAAAAAATCAATCATATTCATCTGCACACATTTAATGGTGTGATTGGAGAGATTTCTGTAGTTTGCTGTTCCAAATGTAGCTTGGTTGTAGTTAAAGTTTATTGAGGTTCTGTTGCATTTTGGTCTATGACCACAAACCACAAAGTTGCATGTGGCAGATGGTAGAGAGTCAAGCACACGCCTTTGGTGCGAGGTTCAAGTTGCACTAGTTGTCCCAGTAAACCTGCTGACTATGGCTATAGCAGTTGCATTCCAATAATGTGTAAGCTTTGGTCACTGTGTTGTTTTTCCTGTTATTTATACAGAAGCCATCCTCAACATTGTACATTTTACCTGGATGACTGATCACACCGCTGCTATGACAGCTTTTTGGGTTTGTTGGTTTTGCACTGCTTAGTTCTGCACCGCGCAGCTGCATTTTTTTTTTTCTCCTAAAGTCCCTATTCAGGTCAGCATTTCTCTCTGCCATCTGTTCAAAGGGCTGTTGCTCATCCCGCCCGCCTTGTTGCGTTGACCACCGTGCATTAGCAGTTTTACAGGAAACTGTTCTCACGGTATGGGGGCTGTAAAGCAATTTACTCTGAGCTCCTGCAGAAAGTGGTTTTATAGCTAGTTTACCTGAACAATTACCTTATTTTTTAAGTTTTCATTTCTAAAACAAATTCTACTATATACTTTAAATTAAAATAGGCTCTCTAGTACCATACACAAATGTTTTGCAACAATTTGTACTAATTAACAGGTCCATTTTAAAGGCATTTATTTCCTCCTTGGTGCTCCATAGGGAGATGAGCCATTTAGCTCAGTCAATAATTTAGGATGCATTCCCTCCTTTTTTTTTGTTTAGCCTTTAAGACCATTAAGAGATGATGATATATGTATGTTATGTGGTTTTATGGCGCAAACATTACTCATACTGAGCAGTTGGAAAACAAACTGTGCTCCATACAGATGTCAAGGCTGTATGTAGTTATTAGCCTAGATTAGAAATTATAATTACCACGTTTCAATTTAGAGTTGTTAAACTTTGTCTAGCTAATAGTTGTTTTATTAACTTGTGTCTGAAAAGTTGCTCATAAAAATAATTTCTAGTGCAAGAAACGAGTTATCAGCATCTATTGGCTCAGCTAGAAAACCGATAATCCATCATCAATTACATGTATTTACTCTGCTGATGTTGCAAACGCTTTCTTTAGTTCATCACACATGCAGACGTGTTATTACAGCTCTCATCCAGGTGACAAGTGCTCTAGTGAAGTGGTGAAAAGTATTGAACATGTACCAAGATTTGTGAGTGAACCTTGAATAGTAGTGGGTGATATAAAACTGTATGATTTCAGCCAACAGTAGAAAATTTACCATGATTGCACATGTTGATAATATCATCAAGCTGTGCCTGCTTTGTACCAGGTATTGGAGGGGGGTAGATACTGATGTTCAACGTTCATATTTACAAGTTTGAAAGTTTGTCTTCTATTTTACTGTAAATAAACCTGTTGAAGTCGAAGCATTTTTTGTCGTCATTTTTGTGTGATATTACATTTTAATATAATTAGGAAAGCTGATGACATTTTATTGTTGTTTTAACATCTTGGACTTAAGAAATTTATAATTTTGTGCTTTCTAACATTTAACTAGTATTTTATTTAAACATGATCATTTTTATTTATGTTTACTTCAAAGGTTTTTAAAAAAATACATTTTGCAAAATAAACATTCTCTAAACGTGGCATTTTATGCGTTTTTGAAGTTGATGTTTTGTATGTTGTATGTGACATTGTTCAAAAACTAATTTTCTGATTTCTACTGTTTCTAGGCTATTTGTATTATTCTCTTGGTCGATGTGTTGCATGTTAGGATGATTATTCCCCCTGGATTTAGATGTTGAGCAGCTGGAAGGATTTCTGATCTTATTTTTTTACTTATGGACACTTATGATGGTAACTGTGGCAAAAAAGCATTGTTTTCACAACTAGTAGCAGCCAATTAGCCTCTCAGAAGTTAAAGTAAGGAGGCCCAGATTTATAAGGCGGAGCGGCAAAGGCTAATGCGATTGATTAGCAGTTCTTGTCAACAACCGATGGTGTCATCCAGGTCAGTTTATTGTGGTATATTGTCTCCGCTCCTTAGATATTGAAATGTTTCTATTTCATGAAGAGCCTTCAGTCAGAGGCCTCTTGAGATTTTTTGCAACACTTACTGCTACAGGAGAGCCTTCCAGCTCACAGCATCATTATAATCCCTCACAAGTCTTTGAAAATACTTGGATGATATTATTTATGACAACATTTTACTTTGGGATAAGTATTTTTGAACAGAATTAATTACAGTGAGAATTTAGATCATATTAGACTGGTGGAAATTGTGTGTAGCAGTTATTTCTAGTGTTTTGCTACCGTTTGGCTTTTGATACATGATTAGTCTTTTTAAGGACAGCTGCAGCAACAATTGGTATATTTTAATAATTTTCCCACAATTAGCCAAATATAAGTTAATAAATTATCCAGTTTTAGTCAAAAAACAAAACAAAAACAATGGATTCGACTATAAGAGCATGTACACATTAGTACTGACACATATATATGCATGAAAACCTGCTTTTCTGTTTCCTCTTGTTTAACTTGACCAAATCAGTTTTTTCTTTTTCTTTTTTAGAATTTCAACGCTGATCCAGAGGAGCTTTTCACCAAACAGGAACGGATAGGAAAGGGCTCCTTTGGAGAAGTCTTCAAAGGCATCGACAAAAGGACTCAGAAAGTTGTGGCCATTAAAATAATTGATCTCGAGGAGGCCGAGGATGAAATTGAAGATATCCAACAAGAAATCACAGTGTTAAGCCAATGTGACAGTCCCTTTATCACCAAATACCACGGATCTTATCTCAAGGTAAGCTTTCAAGTTCAGAAAATCATCTTGAGGGTAAACTTGTAATAGTCTATTCAGCAGGACTCATAGGATAATGGTTCAAGCAAGCCAGAACAGGCATGTAGGTCAGTAAATAATTAAAAAGGATAATGGAGTAGTTCCCCATGAAATATGGCCCAGACACTTGCAGAAAACGAGCCATAAAGTAGGCTGATATTTAAGTCGTCTTTTTGGACCATTAATGTTGCATTTTATAAGTGCTTAGACATCTGAAAGTTATGGTTTAGACTACTGCTGTAATGCTAGCATTCAGACCCACTAGAATTAGCACCTGGGCGGTTATAGAAGCAGAAGTTGTCATATTTACAGTGGTGTAAAAAAAAACTATTTGCTCCCTGCCTGATTTCTTATTCTTTTGCATGTTTGTCACACAAAATTTTTCTGATCATCAAACACATTTAACCGTTATTCAAAGATAACACAAGTAAGCACAAAAAGCTGTTTTTAAATGATGGCTTTTAGTATTTCGGGAGGGAAAAAATCCAATCCTACATGGACCTGTGTGAAACAGGAATTGCCCCCCTTGTTAAAACGTAACCTAGCTCTGGTGTATCAGACCTGATTTCAATTTCTGTAGCCACCCCCAGGCCTGATTACTGCCATTGACTACTGCCTGTTTCAATTCAATTCAATTCAGTTTATTTATATAGCGCCATTTCACAACAGATGTCATCTCAAGGCTTGACCTTAAAAAGGCGGTTCATGCTAGAAAACCCTCAAATAAATCTGAATTACAACAATTCTGCAAAGATGTGGGCCAAAATAAAAATCTCCCAAAATATTAAAAACCATCATTTAAAAACTGCATTTTGTTTTTACTTGTGTTATCTTTTACTAAAGGTTAAATGTGTTTGATGATAAGAAATATTTTTGTGTGACTAACATGCTGAAACATAAGAAATCGGGAAGGGGGCAAATAGTTTTTTACACCACTGTAAGCTTACTAAAAAAAAAAAAATCCTAAAACTGAAAGATGTTTCAACTTTTTCATGGTTTCATTTTGGAATTACAGTACTTGATTTAGATGTATTCCAGGAGGCAATACAAAAGCAAGCTTCCAGTTGTTTATCATTGTTTTGCAAGCAGCAAAGTATTTTTTAAGTATAGTATAATTTCACGCTACACTTAATGGTGCTTGGAGAAGCACTCAAAGCTTTTACTGTGCTGGATAAACCCCAAAACTGGAGAAAAGTGGTCCATTAGCTAAACTGCACTGGTCAAACAGAATTAAGGCTTTTGTGAACTGTGGTATTTGTGCATTTATTTTATTTATTTGTGTGTGCCCTTTGCAAACGTATCAGCTGTTGAATTACATTCATGAAGGGAAAAAAAACGCTTTTTTTCATGCTTGCCATTCGGTGTTGTGTAGTCTGCAGATATATTCCCTTTTTTGTGTTTGGAATGTAAAGTGTTGGTTAAAAATGATTAGAATCAAGTCACCACAAAAATGTTCTCACATCCGTTGAACTTTACCACATTTTCTTACGTTAAAATTCAATGCATTGTATTACAATATTATGTGACAAATACACAGTTGGATAAAGTTGTAGAATGCAAGAATGCAAAATAAAAAAATAAGGAAAATGTGGTGTACAGTACTGTTTAGAATCAGCTTTAGTTGTAATATTCACCTAGAGCACATCAATGAACAAGCACCTCTTCACACCTCGTGACTGAAATTTGTTCCCCTTCTTGGAAAATGACTTTATCTCATCAATTGTACAGTCTGACCACAGATTCTCAATTGCATTTAGGTCAGAACAGCCTTTGGGCAATTCTAGTACACGCCTATGATTGAAGCTATGCTATTCCATCGTAGCACTGGCTGTATGTTTGGGGCTAAATAGGTAAACCTCTAGCTCAATTTTCTTTCAATTTCAAATCTTGCGTAGCCTCTACACAGATTTTCTACCAACATTGTCCTGCATTTAACTCCATTCCACTTTCCATTTACCTCTGAAAAGTGGTCCATGACGTGTTTAAAATTAGAAAAGCACTCAAGAGAGCGCAGACCTTCAACATATCCTGAACACTTTATCGAAATCTGTCCATAACATTCTGAGTTGTGTTGCTAACGGACAGACGGGAATGAAAAAAAATACGTGCCTCTTGGGGTATTAAATCATAGTGTATTGCTCTATAACCTGCTGTAAACCTTCTCCACCTGACCCGGCTGGTGTGTTTCACTAATGATGTTTAACAAACTTTTCAGGCCTTTATGAAGATAAAATCACACGCAGGTCTACATACATTAAAACCACAAAATCCCAACACAATGCTTTGAAGTTCAACTTTCATCCTACTTTGAATTACCCAAGGCTCTGCAAATGTAGTAAACCACTGAAATGGCTTTTCTCCTGGAGACATGTTATCAGGTTTTCAGGCTCTGAAGTAGATCAGTCAGTTTGACTAAAAAGAATAAAAAACAGGAAAAAACTGCACCTTCTCTTTCACTCTCTACTTCTGTGTTACTGTGGAGAACTCTGTGTGTGTTGCAAAGGAACATAAAGCACAAACAAGGAAACTTGAACATTTATGTGTGAAGTTTCTGTAGAGGGCTCTTTGACAGTTCAGTTTGCTAACAGTTAAAAACCAACCAATAAATGTTTGGAAAAGTCCTGGAAAATATTTGCACCTTTGTCTTTTTTAATTTAAATTTGTAGTTTAAGGAAGTACAGGAATGCAAATCAGAAGGGTTTTATTGCCAAATGTTGAGCAAATTTACAACCTTAGGAAATTTCTGTGGTACTTTGTGCAAACATGCGATAAGACAAACATTTCTAAGCATGCAATAAATAAAAACATGTGAAACATCCCCATCCGAGATGAGTCCGATAAATGGTAGTGTCATCCGCAAACTTAATTACCTTGACAGACTGGTGGTTGGAGGTGCAGGAGTTGGGTTTAAAGATCTTTCTTTGCATTTTAATGTCATCTTAAAGTTATTTTCAGTGAGGGCAAAAAAAAAAATGCCACATGACACGAGAATCTCTAAGTTTAACAATTTGGGCTAAATAAAACCTCCAGAAAAATCTCATTGGACACAATAAAAAGCAAATGTTCTTGTTTCCTGTTGAGCCTAGTTTATGCTTCTCCGTTTGGACGGAGACGGATTGACGCAACGCCATTATCTGTCGACGCAAGGACACACTATCCGTCAATGGAGAACGTATGAATCTGATTGGTCAGTTCAGTAACAGCCAGAGATCGCTTCACCAGCTCTATAGTTGCTCTAATGATTAGTTAATGCAGAGTTTGGCCACTACATGCTTTATATTGAAAGGATAATTTATCTAATCTGATCTTTTGGGGATTTTAAGCACATTGAGATGTAGGAAAACAACAAAAAGGCTGCTGTGTTTGTTTCCATGCGTTTTTAGAGCATTCTATGAGCTGCACTTCTAGTGCTTTACAGCTTATTCAAAACTTACTTTCTGTCGTTCGTTGCTCCTTGAGGAAGATATGCGTTCACAAGCCTAGAAAAAAACTGAAACGAAACTGTGATAGTAGGCAGAGACTCCATGAAAAGTTAAAAACCCCTGCTGTCCTAGTTGAGCAACGCTAAAAAACTTGAGAGTGGAGAGGAAAAGACGGAAAACGATAAATGAAAAACGTCTCCATCAATACGTCTGCGTCAGAGTGCAAATTTGCAGTCGGAGAAGCATAAACTGGGCTAAAGACCACTGATGACCAACCCTCACAAATTGGAAGTAGCAAGTATGGTTTTGGTTGTAGTCATACAATCATCAGTGTTTGATTCCTAAATTGCTATAAATTAGAAAACAAAAGTTATGGATCTCCTGGGTAAAAAGAAAAAGTTGATTTTTAGTGCCAACTACACGCGGCTCTGAAAGCTTCAGTCTTACTCATATTTTGAAGAACCATACTTGTTTATGTATAACTTATACTTGGATATAGCAATAAAAAAAATCACTTCATTACAATTTTATAAAACAGTTTTACAATCTTTTTTGCCATAAAAGCTAGCTGTACCATCTGATCATAAAGTGATATTCTAATATGGATTTAATTTCACAAATACTAGTCCTAGTCTGATAGAACTGACCAGTACTATAATTTTAGGTATCAAAACATATAAATAATCTGTAGGTAATGGTTTCCTGCCTTCCCTGAATAGAAGTGGAATTTAAAGCGATATGTACAGATGGATTGTAGAAAGTTTACTTTCATATTGAACACATTGACGCTGTTGAAAGATCAATATTGTAAGATGAATGAAAAAGATACACAACAGGAAGATAAAGTTACTGCACTGTCCTCTGCACCTTTTAATCCTGTATCTTACATAATGTTAGCCTGAGCTAAGGTAGGCCACCATTTTATAGCTTGATATGACCGACATTACCATGGACTTTGCTCTATATTTGGATTCATTCTGCCAATATAATTTAATTTGACCACACCATAGACTGTCTGTAAAACATTAAACTTTCATCCCAAATGGGACAGGTGGTCATTAAGTCTGGAAAAGTACAAACGAGACATCACAACAAAAGGTAAATGACGTTGCAGTTACACTAGTATTACTCTGTAAATGCCCTTCATCCCACTAAACCCGGCGAAAACGCAACATGATGCGTGATAGACGAGGCACGTGTTGTAATATGTATCTGTTTCACAAAAAAATTGGGTTTCTTTCAAAAAAACATTTTTAGCTATACTAACATACGTGGAATATTGGCAAAGCAGTGCAAACGACTTTAAATAAAGATACTTTTGTAGCTTTAATTCCAATTTAGAGCTTTAAAAATCTTTTTTAAATTATTTTTGCTCATTACCTTAGATGTTGTTTTAAGCTGTTGGGAATGTGGTTGCAATCACTTTTAATATTAGCTGATTTTTCTTAGCCTTGTGCTCATTTCTCACACAAATTTCATCTTGTATCTAAGTAATAACATGCATAACAAAAGGAAACTCTGTAATCTTAAACCAATCATGCAGCCGTGAAACCTTTTTTTTCACCTCAAACATCTTCTGTTGCAAAAATAGTTGTCCTACTACTTAATGCTACTGAATGTTGTTTTTACCTCCTGAATGAGATATAAACCTGAAATAGAAAATATTATATATTTTGTTTTTATTAATAAAATCGTATTACCTGTAAGAACGTCACACTAAACTTCAACAAGCAAGAAAGAAATGCCTTTTTTTTTTTTTTTGTCTTCTGACTATTTTAAATGCAAAGCTAAAAACTTGACCTCAAAGTGGTACTGCTTTGACCAACAAGATATTTCACAGTAATTTCCAAGAGTAAAAGACAGGAGAGGCAATAAAAAGCTAACAAGCAAGCAAAGTCGGGACCATTGCTGCTTCTGGTAAAATGAGAGAAGCAGTTGTATTTATTATGTACTTCTGGGGTTGAAACTGCTGCAAGATGGCAGCAGGAAATTTTAGTCACTCCACCACATAACCAAAGAATTGTGACATTAGAAAAACCCCCAAACATTGGTGTTTTTCTTAAAAAAAGCCCTTGTCATCGTACATTTCACAACTATAGCTTTAGACTTGGTGTTTCATTGCTGTTTTTTAAGACAAATTTAGAGTTATTTGAAGATGACATGCAAAAAAGGTTAAGTGAAGACCTAATTTTCCTCTTTGATAATAGTTTAATGTTTTTTATGTAATTAAAGACATAGGAAATAAATTAAATATGTTTTTACAACCAAGTGTTTCTCTGAGGTTTGTCAATTTGGCTGCTAAACTTAAAGCAAATAAGTTTGTTGTGAGCATACAGATCTGCGGGATTAGTTGGAACAAGGAACTACTGCTCTGAGTACATCCAACTAGGTTTAATCACTCACTTGATACTTGATTCTACCTATAATTAAATATATTTTAATGCACCTGTAATATAAAACAAGCTACCAAATTTTATTAAAGGTGTAGCGGAGAATTTTTCTGAATTTCAGGTAAGAACCGCCCTCTCCACTTTTTGAAGGGGGAAAAAAAACCCGCCGTCACAACAACAAATCTTACTGTGAAAGTTACCATATAGACGTAGAGAACTTTTTCTAGCAGTAATCTGTAATTCATTTCTGCAAATAGGATGCCGAACTTTAGCCTACCTATCGCGTAGAAACTTGGTGACTGAGGCTTCCGTGGGGAGTCTGACCTGTTTTGTCAGCACACACAACCGTTTGAAAGTATCTACTAAAAACTTTTTGGTCTCGTTTCTCTCTTCTGAGGCCTTTCTCTTATTCTCATACACATCAAAGACACTTTTTCTCTGCCATTTTACAAAGAGCCGGAGATAACTGCGAGGTAGAATGAGTGGATGATGGCATAGCTCGCTACACATAAACACCTGACTGCGCGTGTACACACTCAGGATGATTGACAATTAGGAGGACCAATATTGTAGATGATCCACCAGAAAGAATAAGATCCGTGTCGGCGCGAAAGGGACTGAATGGAAGTCAATGGAGCGATAAGTTATTTTCTGGTCCGCTTTGTCTTACGTCCTGAATCACACGTGTTGTACTTCAATTGAAATGATAACTAATGATGTACATTTTGAATGTGTTTTTCAAGTGATTTGGGATGTATTTGATTGTAAAAATTTGCTTTGTATTTAAAATGCCTACAAATCGGAAGTCTCATTTATGACGTCATTTGGCTAAAAAGAGTTAGCACTAGCTATAGCACGTAAAACACTCACCTAGAGCTTGTAGAGCTTCTCCTCCATGCTGGCTCTCACTCCACCGACTGCTTTACCCCCGACATAGCTGCTACTTTCTACATGGTCAGATTTATAAAGTTTTTCTTTGTATTTAATGCTCCTTTCTTCGTCCTGGAGGCTACGACCCTCGCTCTCCTTCTTCTTCTGCAGTTGTAGTCCGCTACACATTTTTACACAAAACCTAAAGTAACTTTTGCCGCCTGTCGAAAATCAGCGTTTTCTCTGCATTAAAATCATTTTTTTAAATTCACGGACATTATATGTTGCATCTCAAACTGGATCAGAAAATAACTTTTATCGCTCCACTGGCTCTCATTCATTTTTTCTTTTGGGCATTTGGGGACCCATGGACCTGAAGTAGAAGGGTGTGACTGCGGCTCCCCATATTCAAATTTTCGAGATCTCAATGCTTATCTTCTTCCTTGCTTACAAAAAGTGAATAAAATAAAAAGATGTTTCTGGTTGTAATGTGACAAAATGTGAAATTCAATTCATTTTTTTGTATTTATTTATTTATTTAGTTAGTTAGTTCAAGTGGTGTGAATACTTTTAGCAAGATACTTCGCCTCAGAATCAAATCAGAATCAGCTTTAATGGCCAAGTATGACACATACAAGGAATTTGACTCCGGCAACTTTTCTCTCCAGTACAGAATTTAAATAAGTGAAATTAAAAAACGGAGAAAAAATAAATAAATAAATAAATAAAAATAAAAAATAAAGGATAATATATACACCAAACCAGGGTTATTGTACAGTAAGTATAAACAGTAAGTATATACAGCAGTGCAGAGTTTTAGTTTATTGTTCATGTGAGTGGACACACACTCTGTGACTATTCAGAGTTCATCAGAGCGACAGCCTGGGGGAAGAAACTGTTCTTGTGTCGGGTGGTTTTGGCGTACAGCGCTCTGTAACGCCGGCCTGAGGGGAGGAGCCTAAACAGATTGTGGCCAGGGTGTGAGGGGTCAGTGGTGATTTTTCTGGCCCGCTTCCTGACCCTGGCCCGGAAAAGGTCCTCAATGGAGGGAAGATCAGAACCTATGATCCTCTCTGAGGACCTGACTGTTCTCTGCAGTCTGTCCCTGTCTTGCCTGGTGGCGGATCCGAACCAGACAGAGATGGATGAGGTCAGGACAGACTGGACTATTGCTGTGTAGAATATGGTCAGCAGTTCCTGAGGCAGGTTGAACTTTCTGAGCTGACGCAGAAAGTACAGCCTTTGCTGGGCCTTCTTCCTTATAGAGTCAATGTGGGAGGTCCACTTCAGGTCCCGTGTGATGGTGGATCCTAGGAACCTGAAAGACTCTACTGTGGGGACTGGCCTGTTGGTGATTATGAGAGGAGATGTTGCAGGGGGTCTCTTCCTGAAGTCGACTGTCATCTCCACAGTTTTGAGCGGGTTTAGCTCCAGGTGGTTCTGACTGCACCAGAGGACCAGCTGTTCCACCTCCCTTCTGTATGCAGACTCGTCGCCGTCACGGATGAGTCCAATGACGGTGGTGTCATCTGCAAACTTCAGGAGTTTCACAGAAGGGTCTCTTGACGTGCAATCAGTGGTGTAAAGGGAGAAAAGCAGTGGGGAGAGAACACATCCCTGGGGGGCGCCGATGCTGAGGGACCGGGTGCTGGATATGAAGTTACCCAGTTTCACCTGCTGCCTCCTGTCAGTCAGGAAACTGGTAATCCACTGACAGGTGGAGGGAGGCACGGTGAGCTGGGACAGTTTTTGGTGGAGGAGCTCTGGGACGATGGTGTTAAATGCAGAGCTGAAGTCCACAAACAGGACCCGAGCGTAGGTACCTGCAGAGTCTAGGTGTTGCAGGATGTAGTGGAGAGCCATGTTGACTGCATCATCCACTGACCTGTTTGCTCTATAGGCGAACTGCAGGGGGTCTAGCAGGGGATCCGTGATTTCCTTCAGGTGGGACAGCACCAGTCGCTCAAAGGATTTCATGACCACAGATGTCAGGGCAACTGGTCTGTAGTCATTTAATCCTGTGACAGGGGACTTCTTGGGAACCGGGATGATGGTGGAGCGTTTGAGGCAGGAGGGGACCTCACACAGCTCCAGGGAGTTATTGAAGATCTGAGTGAAGATGGGAGCCAGCTGGTCAGCACAGACTTTCAGACAGGACGGAGACACTCCATCAGGACCTGATGCCTTCTTAATCCTCTGTCTCTGAAATAGTTGGCGCACATCCTGTTCACAGATCGTCAGCGCAGGCAGGGGGTCAGGTATGGGGATGGTTTGGGGTGATGCTAGGCCTTTTGTGATGGAGATGGTGGGGGAGGTGGAAGGTGTGAAAGTTGTTTCAAACCTGGAGAAAAAGTCATTGAGGTCCTCAGCCAGGCGGGGGCTCCCCACAGGGTGGGGGGATGGTCTCCTGTAGTTGGTAATGGTCTGCAGGCCCTTCCAAACTGCAGAAGAGTCGTTGGCAGAAAAACGCTCCCTCAGTTTTTGGCTGTAGATTCTTTTTCCTGCCTTGATCTCCTTTGTCAGCTTGTTCCTGGCCTGCTTGTACAGGTCCCGATCCCCACTCCTGTAGGCCTCCTCCTTGTCCTGGCGTAGCCGTCTCAGTTCTGCAGTGAACCATGGTTTGTTGTTGTTGAACGTGCAGAAGGTTTTGGTCTGCACACACATGTCCTCACAAAAGCTGATGTAAGATGTCACAGTGTCAGTCAGTTCGTCCAGGTCTGAGGCTGCTGCTTCAAAGACGCTCCAATCAGTGCAGTCAAAGCAGGCCTGTAACTGCATCTTTGACTCATCTGTCCATCTCTTTACAGTTCTTACTACAGGCTTAGCAGATTTCAGCTTCTGCTTGTAAGATGGGATGAGGTGGACCAGGCAGTGGTCAGAAAGTCCCAAAGCAGCACGGGGGACAGAGCGATATGCATTCGTTATTGTGGTGTAGCAGTGGTCCAAAGTGTTCATGTCCCTGGTGGGACACGTCACGTGTTGTCTATATTTAGGCAGTTCAAGTTTGAGATTTGCTCTATTAAAGTCCCCGAGAATGATTAGCAGAGAGTCCGGGTGAGTTTTCTCCACGTCTGTGATCTGGTCGGCGAGGTGATGTAACGCCTCCGTTACACACGCCTGCGGTGGAATGTATACAGCGACCAGCACAAACGAGGCGAACTCCCGCGGTGAATAAAATGGTCTACAGTTTATGAAGAAAGACTCTAGGTGAGGGCTGCATGTCTTCTTTAACACTGTGACATCTGTACACCAACCTTCGTTAATGTAGAAACACGTTCCTCCTCCCTTTGACTTCCCAGACAGATCCGCGCAGCGGTCCGCTCGGAACAGCTGGAAGCGCGGGAGCTGTAATGCGCTGTCCGGGATGTGTTCACTGGACCAGGTTTCAGTGAAGCAAAAGGCGGCAGAACGACGAAAGTCTGAGTTCTTGGAAAGGAGAAGGAGCAATTCATCCATTTTGTTAGGCAGAGAGCGAACGTTCCCCAGGTGTATGGATGGGAGAGTGGTGCGTAATCCTCGCTGTCGCAATTTAACGAGCACACCAGCTCTTTTCCCACGCCGGCATCTCCGTCTAAATCCACAGCGCTGCTGCTCCTCCAGTCAGAATCTCCATAAAGTAGTCTGGTTGATTAAAAACCGGTGAAAAAAGTCCGGCACTGGATAGTCCTATTTGTAGGATTTCCTCTCTGCTCATTTTAATAGCAGAGGGAGTGCAGAAAACTACGCAAAAAAGTAAAATTGTATCAAGTACTAGGGAGCGAAGTACCGAGGCGTCCATCCGCGGCGCCATCTTAGATCAAGTGACAACAGAGGTTTAAAGAATGTTCTTCCGTGATTATCATTTGTCAGACCTGATCATAAAACAATGTATAAGACTGCAACTATTAATCATCATTCTTTCTGTTTTGAGCTGTTAATTATGCATCTGTAACGCTTATAGAGTGAGAAACTTTTAAAGTGTAGGTCCAAGGGTTTCTGTTTCTTTTTAACTATTTCTGATTTATTCCTCAGGGTACTAAATTATGGATTATTATGGAATATTTGGGAGGAGGATCTGCTCTGGATTTGGTAAGATACTGACCTGAAATTGATTACCAACTAAAGAAAAAGGTCTCACTTGGAAAACTGTTGGTACTGCGACGGCATGGAGTCACAGACATGTCTGTTTCCCCCAGCTGGAACCAGGTGCCTTGGATGAAACGCAGATAGCCACAATCCTGAGAGAAATTCTGAAAGGGCTCGAGTATCTGCACTCTGAAAAGAAGATCCACAGAGATATCAAAGGTATATCTGATAAAAACTCTGGTCATCATGTTTGCACAGCGTCTATTATTATGTTTTATTGCTTTAGTGCGAGTTTAACATGCTGTAGTATCGGCGTTTAGCAGGAAGTCCTTCATAATTCCCTTACTTTTCCATATCCGTGTCGTATTCTTGCTTAGGATACAATCGGGTGACAAATTAAATTCAGATGCATTACATTTCCTTTGTCAGCAACATATTTTCTGCAAGGTCATCGATTGTTGGTTTTTCAATCAGTTTTGGACATAAAGTGGCATTTTTCTAGTGGTTATTTCATTGTTTTGCCTGTTGGAGTGTTTGATTAACTGATATTTTTAGCTGCCAACGTGTTGCTGTCGGAACAAGGCGAAGTAAAGCTGGCGGACTTTGGTGTGGCGGGCCAGTTGACGGACACGCAAATAAAGAGAAACACTTTCGTTGGAACGCCTTTCTGGATGGCGCCTGAAGTCATAAAGCAATCTGCCTACGACTCAAAGGTCAGTCATCGTTACTACAGTTGCATATTGGTGATGAAACACAACCAGATTCTTCCTTTATCAGTGTTGTAAAAGAAACCGAAGCAAAGTGCGAGTGAGTCTAAAGGCCTCCAGCTATGAGCATTGAAGCAGCTTGCTGTAAATTCCTTTCTTAGATAGGAAAATGACAAATATATCTGACAGATGTTAATACATTTAAACCCTTATTTTGCATATTCATCATACTCTGTATTTTTCTGGTGTTCAGTCAGAGTAAGCTTTTCCTGTTTGAGGTCAGTTAAAAATACCATAATTTGTTCTGTTTGCTAAATGCCGGAATGAGTGCATCTTCTTAAACACTGCTTCATAAGCTACACCATGAGAAAATCAAAAGAAATCTCTTTGGGAAATGAAGTAGTGAGTTTACATTAGACTAACCTGTAAAATAATAAATGCAGATCACATCTTTTGGCTGAACAAAGTGTTAGAAATCTTTTTGTTAAACTTGGAAGTTTTTCTCCATCTAGTGCTGGTTGTAAGTGATTTAAAGCATCAGCTGTATTGATTAATGAGCTGCATTTAGTCAAAAGGTTTAAAGTTTGGAAATACTTGAAATAAGCTTTCATCACAGCAGGAAAGCACAAGTGAGATATTTTAGTCTCTAGACAGACCCACCCAGGGGCCACTTTGATTTTCATCCAGGCCCCAACAGAAAAGAGCTGCTGAATGCAGGCTGTGAAATTAGAAACTTTCTCAGTCTGCTGTGTTTTTCACTCCATGAATATTATGGATAAATCTGAGCCCCTTTTCTTTTTTCTTTTTTTATTCATATTTATCTATGTAGACAGTTGGCGTTTGTAAGTTAATAAATTAAATCTACCCCAAAAACTCATAGTAAACATTTAATAAATACATTTAGGGAATTGCAAAGTATAAATATATTACATTTTATAGGGCAATAACTTTTTTTTTTTTCCTTTGTGATTGCAAAGGGACAAAATTACACAAATTTGTTTACTCTCCTTATTTTTATTTTCGAATTTCAAAACGCATTTTTTTTTCTAACATATGTCATCTCAAGGCACTTTTGAAAATATATATTTTTTAATGCATTAAGGGTTTTTTAATGGTTTAGTCTTGCTGGAGTTAGTCATTGTGTTTATGAGTGTAAGTTTTTGCTTTATCTTATGTTGTGGTAGCTCTTAAATGGGACATTTAACTGTAAAAAAAGAATTAATTTGGAGAAAATTTTGCTTTTTTTATCAACAAATATAAAAAATGGTCAATAGGAAAAAGGATTGGTTAATGTTTTAAGGTGACTATTAGTATGGCACAACTTGGAAACCTTGGCATTTACTGTCATTTTGATATCCTCTACAACCCATCTAGCAGATGCTTTATCCACCATGACACTGCATCATCAGAATGAAGCATTGTTGATTTTCTTTCAACTTCACTGAGCTTAGTCTGCTTGTTTTGCGCCATACTTTAAAGTTTAAAGATGTGTTTTCTAGACCAGAAAAGCCCCAGTGCTTATTTATAGAACAACCAAAACATGAGTCAGTGCGGTTCCTCAACACAGCTGCTGGGTCATAGCCTCTTTTTTTTTTGCAGGACTTCTTCAAAATACTCTACTAAGTCATCGAGTTTAAATGCAACTACAGAGAGTGTTTTGACTGTACGGAAGCACTGAGATTTTTCCCTTTTAGCAAAGTTTTGTATTCCTTGTTTTCCCAGGCGGATATCTGGTCATTAGGAATAACTGCTATAGAACTGGCTAAAGGAGAGCCGCCCCACGCTGAGCTTCATCCTATGAAAGTCTTATTCCTGATCCCAAAGAACAATCCACCTACACTGGAAGGAAACTACAGTAAACCTTTGAAAGAGTTTGTTGAAGCCTGTTTAAATAAGGAGCCTAGCTTTGTAAGTTTGAGCTGTCTTGTTCCTACTAGAGGGACTAATAAAACAAGAAATGGATAAAATTTCTAAATTCACTACTCTGGTTGTGTGTTTTCCTCACAGAGGCCAACAGCCAAAGACTTGTTGAAACACAAGTTTATTGCGAAGCACGCCAAAAAGACGACCTATCTGACCGAGCTGATCGACAGATACAAGAGGTGGAAATCGGAGCAGTCGCGGGACGACTCGAGCTCTGACGAGTAGGTTCTCCACACGTCGTTGTGCAGTCTTCCAACCAGGTGGGCTCACAGGAAGTATACTGATGCAGCTGCACATTGTCTGACTGCAGGGAGCAGGAGGATTGCTGCAAACCTGAAATCGGCGGCTGGATCTTCGGTACCATCACAGACCCTAGTTCGGTTCAGCATTCGCCACCTGTGCCTGTTGTGCCGGAGACTGTAGAGATGCCTGAGCCTGTAGAGCTACAGGTGGAGGAGTCTTCAGAAAGCCTTTCATCACAGAGCCTAGCATCAATATTCTCTCCATTGTTCTCTGAGGTAATCTAATCTCAAACTTAATTCTAGTAAAATTATTTTCTTTACTATTTGAAATAACTCATTTATAAAAGACAAAAGCCTAGTTTATTTCTCCATCAGCAAGTTTTCACCCACACACGCACACACACGGACCAAGTTATTTTCCTTTTTTACTTCTCCATTAGTGTTTCATTGTTGCAAAGCAATTCACCACCAGGACAGTAGGGGATGCAGACGACAGTTTCTTTACTTGAACTTGTAAACGCACATCCAATCAAGGACCAAATGTTTAATCACTCAATTGATCGATCCTGTAACAATAACCTTTAATTCACCTATAATAATGTAAAAAATGCACCAAATTTTATTGAAGACTATCAAAGTAAAGAGGACTGAGAAAGCTTTTTACTAGAAGTGCAGCTCATAGAATACTCTAAAAACGCATGGAAAAAAACAAACACACACCTCCTTATATTCAAAATCAGCATAAGACTATATTAGATAAACTGGCCTTGCAATATAAAGTGTCTAGTGTCTGCATTGTATGCTAGTTACATCGACTATGGAGCACCGTTCAGGTGATATGATCTTGGGCTGATGTTGGACTGACCAATCGCAGGCGTCACTCTCTGTTGCGTTAAACCGATACTTAGAAACCTGGGCTCTATTCTGTCCAACCTTGCGTGAGTGACGTAGAGCCATTGTGTCGACGGATAATGACGCTACGTATCTCCCTACACAGACGGAGAAGTATAAACTACAGTTCGATGTGGGAAGCTGTATTTGCATCCTTAGCCAAGCCGTAACCTCTATAATAAACATTCATCCTTTTATCCGTCTGTTATTTTCCACCCATCTTACATTTTCTTGTTCTTGTTGATGGTAGGGGATCTCAAGGCTTTCCATGTCCAGAAAGGATATATTCGCCCTAGAGCTGGGAAATATATGGAAAATTTACAGATACCTAAATTTATTATTGTTACTGACGTCATTTTGCCCGTGCCAGTAAATTCGGTATTAAGTTAAAACATGCATTTCAATTTAGCAATGCTCCTGCCCCTTTAAGAAACTAGCGTTGCCTTGAGTCACGTGACTACTTAGTCATGTGGCATCTCATCCTGAAGAAACAACGCTGCTAAAACAGCAACCGTGTCTGTTTTTCAAAGACAAGCGACTAGCGACAAATATATTGTCTTTTTTATGGTGTTATGGGATACTTTGAGACTCTGACGTGGAGCACATATATTTGTTACTGCAGCAACGGAGCTGCAGTCGAACCAGAGCGTTTCTAGTCCAACAGCTCCGCCCTCCCAGGTCCTGCTCACTCAGCAGGAGGAGATATTGACCCCACTGAGTCCAGAATGTTGACACACCACTTGAAGCCGCCGATGCTTGATCTTACCTGTGCTCCAATGTAGATGCAAATTTTTTTCTGTCTAAAACAACCACTGCACATTAAAATCACCACTTTCACTCACAGCCCTCGTAACTTCCTTATCTGTTCTGTGTGATCACTTCTCTGAGTCTGAACTGGACTTTAATGGTACGTTCAGACTACAAGCTTTCTCAGTGTCAAGCAACGCTCACAAAGCGACTAGTTCGACGCATATACACAGAAGATACATTTTTAAGCTGAAGCTTGCAAAGCTCGTAGGCAGGCCTTTCTCTGCTGGATGTTTTAGGCCGTTTTCACATGTGTGGCCGTACCAGAAAACGGCCAGAGAAAATGCTAATTTTTTCTGTTCACATGGCACGGATCTCTGACCATATTGGGATCCAGTGTTTTACTACACCTAAACAGCAGGTGGCGGTATACAAATAAGTCTTAGTTCTCCAACAAACAAGGGAGTGAGAAGTACCGACGTCATAAAACGAGCGACAGCCTAGAATGTAAACAAACTGGTCTACTGGTCAGCTGCTACCTGAAGCCATCTACAGGGTGAGTGTTGTAGTAAACCCGCCGTTTTGTAACCTGCTGTGTTGCTGTGGGATGCTTGAATCGCGTTGTTTTGGTATTTGTATGGTCGCGAGGTGATTCTGTAATTTCGGCCGGCGGTGTCGTCATTTCCGCATGGAGCGCGTCTATTGTCTTGAGTACGGCCAGAGTACGGGTTGTGTTCACATGATACGTGGCCGCTCGTACCTGGACTCGGATACTACCTCCAAGGCAGGTCTCTCTGGCCGTATTCTGGCACGGTACAGTCTGTGTTCACATTGTACGAAATAAGTGGATTTTGACCAAATAACGTACCCGAGTACGGACTCCCGTACCATCCCGTGAAAGCGCCCTTAAACACTAGCGGATCGTGGTTGGCTAGGCAGCGTCGACGCCAGGCAACGTCACTACAGTGAGACGCTCTGATTGGTTGCTGTGTTGCGTTAAGATTGTCAAAGGTTCAATTAGCTGAACTTCTGCGTTGCTAGCGTTATGAACTTTGAAGCTTGAAACGCAGAAAAAGCTTGAAAAGTTGGCGGAGCAAACGCTCACAAAGCGGCGCAGAGACTGCAACGCTCCTCACCGGCATCCACCATAGACTAAATATTTAATGTTGACGTTGCTGATGCTGCCGTTTGGGGCGGTGTGAACGTACCATTGGAAATACAGACAGGAGTAGGAATCAAACACTGAATCACAAGGCTGTTTGAAGCTGTTCAATAGCAAGAATCTCATTTCCAAGCACATTATGTAAAGGCCGCTACCTGGCAGGTGGGTAGTAGTTGTAGTCGTTTTTATCGTGCACTTGAGGTGAAATCCTCAATATAACGTGATATTGATTTTAGGTCATACCGTCCAGCCCTAATTCGCCCTTTCAAAGAATAATGGGTCTACACCAGGTTCACCAATAAGTAGAACATGCCAATAAAACCTTCAGAGGGAGAGAACCATAATGTATCATGCTTAGGAGCTGCAGCTCTTTTCTGAGCTTCTCAACTTTAAGGCTGAACTTGACCAATCTGCAGAGGCAGCTGGTTTAAGCTTCGAGGAACAAGGATCTCCTTTTGTCACAGTCTTTGTCTACATCACGCTGGCATCTTGTTTTATTTTTATTTTTTTAAACCAAATGGCCGCATTCCCTATTGGCTTTTCCCTAAATAGAGACATTTATTAGGACATATGGGATAAATTAATAACTTTTCATAGATGTTAAAAAAATATCCCGGAAATAGACCACAATAAACTCTGCACTTGTAAAATTGAACTTTTTTTGTGATCCTGAAACTTGGTGGATCCCTTCCAAAAGAAATCAGTATCCAAACATATGCGTGAAATTAAATTATTCATTATTATTTGACATCTGTCGTTGCAGTTAAGAGAAACGGGGCAGACGAGTAATGGGAAGCCAGAAGCTGCAGAGGAGCTAAGGAAGGCCATTTTCCTGGCAGAGAACATCCACCCTGGGATCTGTGACTCTCTGGTGGCTGAGCTACTGCAGAGACTTCAGAGGTACGTCAAGTTCAATCAGTGAAAAAGTTTAACTTGTTCCCCCATTAACACAACCAAGTACTTGATGTGATAGGGCAACACAAGTGGAAGGAAAATGATGCATGCTTTTAAAACTGTTTGAAAGTGAAAAGTCATAGCAGACTTATAATCAGGCCTCTCTACTCCCTAAACAACATCCAGAGCAAAAAAATCATCTCATTTCTAAATATTTACAAAGCATTATAAGAGACATTTATTCTAATACTTGCTTTTTTATATATAAAACAATACAAGGAACTGACATAAGTTTGATTTTGTTTTAATCTGCTTTTTATTTAAGACTAGTTCTTTTAAATAAAGCGTGCTAACTTTGAGTTTTGAATTGCCTTGTTGAAATTTTGCAATACAAATAAAGTTGCGTTGTCTAGGATTCTATCTCTACTATATTCTCTAAAATTAAAAACGAAACATTTTAGTGCCTTTTTGTGTTGTAATTTCCTTTCATTATACTAGGATGCAAGAAAATCTGAATACCAATATTGTCACAGTATTGTATCCATATTCTAAAGCAATGTATAATTTTTTATTTTCTTTTTTATAGTTTGAATTGAACCATTATTGAGGATCGTCTTTTTTTGTTTTAGTAAAATTAAAAAGTATGACTGCTAGTTGGTGGCTTTTGTGACCTCCTTTGTTGCAGTGGAATCTACTAGATCTTATAAAACTGAATGTGTTAATTATGAAACAGTTTGTAGAATGCTGTGACACTATTTCTTTTTTCTCAGTTAAATTAAGTTTTAAAAATAAATCGTATCGAGTCTTGCCAGTACACATCCCTACATCATACTTTATCTTCACCTTAGTTAAAACCTTTAAAATATTAACATTTTGCTTTGCTGTTTACCAGGTTTTCTGTGCCATAGGCGGCCGCCAACCGGCGACAGCCGTTACATCGCGCTCCGTTGTGCTTTCCCACCCTGACGGCAGCAGTCACATCTCTTCCTCTGACCTCCTCCGCTGGCATGAAGTCTCCCAGGAAGGGCTACATCACTCGTTTGCCTGAAGCAAATAGTCCTGGCCTTCTTACGGTCTATTATCTGCTAGCAGAGCACCAGACGGTTGTATACAGGCTAGTCAGTGGTCGCTTATCCAGCTACCAGCTGCTCTCTGATGTCTCCTCTTTGTACCTCTTTCTCGGCTATTTAATTGTAGACTGGAGTTGGTGATTTTTCTAGAAGGAGTCTTGAGTTTTTTGTTTCTCCTTTAATTTTTAATTTTTTTTTAAGTTTACACTCTTTTCTTTCTGGAGAAAATCCCTTGCTTAGTTGGCTGTGTGTGTGTGAGGGATGAGGAGTTGGTGAAGGCGTTCTGTTGAAACCTCAGGTATCCTGCTTTAAGTGGATTGGG
The DNA here is from genome assembly GCA_028564705.1 of Apricaphanius iberus. Classification (NCBI taxonomy): domain Eukaryota; kingdom Metazoa; phylum Chordata; class Actinopteri; order Cyprinodontiformes; family Aphaniidae; genus Apricaphanius; species Apricaphanius iberus. The sequence goes on from JAPXFQ010002161.1 coordinate 302,012, forward strand.
TCCTCTGGGAGATGGATGGCGCTCCTACTTGGTGGTTATTGTACAGACTTGTAAATAAGCTAATTTCTATAGATTGTTGAAAGCAGAAAAGGGCGTTTGAAACATGATGGCCAAATGCAGATTATAGGCTGTTGTAAAGATTACCTTGTGTCTGTACGTCTTTTGAACATCAGTGTTTGATTATTTTGTTTCTTTCCTCTCTCCAGTTTCAGTTTTTCTCCCTCCACCGTTGTTTTGCTGTTGGCTCTCTACCTTTCCGTAATGTTTAGGCAGAATGTAAAAGCTTGCTGTTTTTTTTGTTTTTTAAAGCCTCACCCGGTTTAAACACTGGATTCTGTTTCCGGCCTTCATTCCTGGATGGTTTGGGTTGAGCGGGTCCGTCGGCTCGCCCTCATCCTTCTCCCTTTGTTGCTGTGCGTGATTTCTCATATAAACTGAGGTTTCGTCCGTTCATTCCATTAAAATGGCAGTGCCATCACCTTGTTCATA